>JAUTBX010079318.1:0-12319 GCA_032361465.1 Lepetodrilus tevnianus | reverse complement strand
TCACGAACTCTTAACCTAAACTTATGTACCATGGTATGTACATATAGAAAGGTTAGATTTGTATAAAAGGTTTATTCATGTGTTTTTGTCGAGATATATAACAGTTAACACATGGGCACTCTATATGATTTGTAGAAAGTTCTCTTTAATTTTCAATAATTATTTGACAAAATTAATAGTTGAGTGGTTACTATCAGAGGGAGTAATAACGAGAGTGTACCTTATCATACGGAAGAAATGACCATCCTTTTACAAAAGTAATGTCGTCTAGTGTGCTAAATAGTCCTGAAATGTAATTAACACTATAAACATGCAATGTACGTAATAAATATAATCTCCACCGAGTGTCTTTCGATAACAATGTGTTCCTACAAGTTGATAAAAGTAAGCAAACTCAGGTTTTGCAGAGGAATTTGATGACTACACTCACGAACAAAAGAAAGTACCCCTCGGATATTTTGAAATAAAACTTGTTTGAATCGAGTTAGAAGCATAGTTCTTTTTGCTAACTTGTCGCCAGAACAGATCCAATCAGATTCCAAAGAACAAAGCATGAATATATTATTTTGCATGTGCAATTCCAAAATGTGTGAAAAGCGACTTTTTGGTAATTGCACAGATAATCCGTATCTTACGGGTATAAAATATCGATCAATTTGTACTATCGAATCACAGTTACAAAAAGAACACGAAACAAAATCAAAGATTAACAATAGCGGAAAGAGAACGGGCCATTAGAAAGCTGTTGGTGAGGACATATCAAGCCCAGGTAGCAAGAACCTTTGGTTGTAGCCTGTAGGCCACGGTATCCAAACTGCTCCAGCGTTACAATCAGACAGGTCTAACACAAGAGAGGCCACGAAGCGATAGACCACGGATTTTACGCCGCATGATTGCCTATGTCACAGGCACTTGAAGCAGGCCATTATTGTTTTAAATATAGATGTACATTTTTTAAATATTTTTTTTCTTAATCTATTTTTCTTTAAAATATATTCTGTACAAAAATAAAATTGACAAAATTACAATTTTGAAAAAAAAATCAAAACGCCATCGACGACTAATAGCAATTAAAGGCAGCATAATACAACATTATATTTTTGTTCTACTTAAATCTTAAGATTATCACCAAAAGTGACAAAACGTCACCAATAATTTCTGGTATCAAATTATACTTACTTCGAGATTCATGATACGCCTCATAAATCATACGCACAATACTGCCGATCCCGACTACCCAATAGAAGACAGATTCTTGAATAGGCAAGGAAGCGTGACATCCTTTTTGGACTGTAGAGGTTGGATTGCTGTTTTTCTGTTTGGCACATTTCATTTCTTCGTTGATCTCAGTTGACTTTTTCATTATTTAATATGATTAAAGCTGTTTTAAAAAAAAAGCATACTAATTTAATAAATTGTAACTGGTAAACTTGACACTTGGTAGATGTACTGAAATACAAGTATGTTACATTATTACAATCAAACACACACATATATAAAACTTCATATTTGCCTTGAATTTACTGAAATAAGGTATCAATATGGCCTCAATCTGTTTCAAAAACTGCAAATATTTTTTATTATTTTTCAAATTGAAATGGTACCCCTGACCGCTTTGATATTTTGTCCAAACACTGTGTAATAAGCCTCATTTTGAGATCACGTCCATTAAACACTTCTGTGCGTCCTTCGTATATACTTTCTCTGACAACGACTTCCAAGTTGAATAATCCATTGGGTT
The DNA here is from genome assembly GCA_032361465.1 of Lepetodrilus tevnianus. Taxonomy (NCBI): domain Eukaryota; kingdom Metazoa; phylum Mollusca; class Gastropoda; order Lepetellida; family Lepetodrilidae; genus Lepetodrilus; species Lepetodrilus tevnianus. The sequence continues at coordinate 10,578 of JAUTBX010079318.1, read as the reverse complement.
ACTGTCTGGACTTTGGGGACACCGATCGTCTATTTTTCTCAACTCATCCACCGATTGATCCAAGTAGGCTTGCGCGGTTCTGCCAGTCTAAGAAGTTGCCCCATCCTGTTGGAACTTTCCAACATGGTTGAAGTTAAGAACGCTCGAGCCCGGCTAATACTTAGATGGGTGACCGAGAACCTGGGAGTTGCTAGGATTCGTGCCTGTCCCACACTGAGACATAAGCTGTGTTCACATTGAAAACATTTCTAGAACGAATTCCCGATATCGTTATTCGGAATTCGATTTAGCTTATATCGATATAAACTTGCCGTTAACACGGATATGCAAATCGATTTCGAAGCAAGCCGAAGCGATTCAGGTAGTTCATACACTAGTATCGAAAAACAAAATAATGAACACTCATTCGGACCATTTGTTTCCGCATGCAGCTCCAATGCTCCATTCTAACCTTATACCGCGAAAACCCGTAACATTATGATACTGTAGATCCCAAGGCACTAATTACTGCTTGCCTGATTTGTGTCGATAAATCACAGGTACTCGAAGCAGGCCATTATCTTGTTTAAATTATATGATTAATATTATTAGTATTATTAGAGACAATGGCAAACCAGCAAGAATATCTTTTGTAATAGTTTTTGCTATTGCAATTTTGTACTTTCGACTACAGAAACTGTAGTGGTATTAGAATTTGGCAGGGGGTGACAATCATTATTAGCAAGCGTATATTATTGTTTATGCTAAACTCTATATGTTTACAGATACATGTAGATGGTTGTTAAATTCATATACTGTATTTTAACAACTAATTTAAATATAATTCAATTGGCAACCAAAATCTGTAAAATAAAATAATTTTAAATTACCAAGGTCTAGATCTAAAGCATTTTCATCGACGAACTGCTAACTATTTCATTCATCATATATATTGACTACAGATATTGTCAGTTTACTTACCGACTCTGTGAATGTTCTCAGCTGAATATTTTACATATCGAGCTCGCCCCATTGTATCATATGATCATATAACAGAATGTTACGTGATATACTAGTATCTACATATAGCAAATGTTTACCCAGGAACCCGTATTGGAAATTATTACGTTACGTATTTAACGGTTCATGCGCTGTCTCGTGTATTATCTTTAGGAATAGTTAATCATTTTTAATTGTAGTTTCCAATAGTCTTGGTCAGTTTATTCAAATGTTAAGGCACAGGTAAAACTGTTATATAGCTTTGGACAGAATTCGAGTTTATAATGAAAGGTGCATGCACTTAGCATACACATAGTCGCCTTTGTTCCTCCAAATATCATTTTAACGCTGTAGGATGGGTAAAATTCCTTTATAGTTTACAGTTCCAGTAAACCCGGGTCAAAATACTGTGAAACCTCCATTTCCTAATTTCTAATTATCTGATAAATATTAGCTTCATAAACTATGAACTATGACGTCATGAAAATGCTCCACAATTTGCTGAAACTCTCCGCTCGGGCAATTTCATGACCTCATCTCTCATAATGGTGCCAGTGGTCGTGAATGCGTATTTTAACCGTGTTCAGTAATTAGAGGTATACTAGTACCCCTTAGTCAGTAGTCTACTGAGCATTTTCATGACGTCATATTTCATAGTTTATGAAAGCCAGGAAGCTAATATTTATCAGATAATTTCCCAGCACTATTGTTAATGTGTTTCCGAAATATGAATCTTGCAGACCACATAATGTCATAGATATGTATAGTTGTTTTGGACTAGTTCTTATATTAGCTATAACTGCAGAATACTAATACATAAAATCATGTTTGTACTTCCAAACACCTTTCCACCGCTGTTTGGTAGACAAATATCCATTGCAAGCCCATGATAGACAACCTGAATATGGTCGTATTGTTATTTGCTTCATTACGTCAATGCAAGGGTACATGACTCAGTGGTACGACTTAACAATATGCATCAAAAACAAGATAAATCGCGGAACGTTCCCTTTATTCTTATAAAACATTAATTTGTTGATAAGTACATCAGTAAAGAACTTTGGGTGGATAGATCAAGCGTAATTATAGTTTGGCATGAAATGCATTGACACCCCTATTCGGTAGATTATTTCGGTAAATACTTCATGGAATGAAAAACAAAAATAACCTCCATTTCTTTATTTAATTTTCCCTAACCAAAAATTAAAATATTAAAAATATTGCACCAGTAATACAAAATCTGTTTATATAACGATCACCAAATATTTTGAGTAAGTATTATTTTATGAGGTTCAAGAGAAGAAACAGGCAAATAAGCTGAATTTGCACGTGCGGGTATGTGAAGAAGAGCATCAGCACGTGCAAATTGAGCTCTTTTACACGTTCCTTCTTTCGAACGTTGTCCCTTTGCATAACATAATACTTACTCAAAATATGTGGTGATCGTATTGGTCCTTATCAACAGTTGTACTTACAACATGTATAGGAAATGTGTGTCCGTGGTCAAAGCTCAAGGATGTCACATGAGGTATTGACTTTCAATGCTTCACATAGTGCTTATAATGGATGTGTCCTCCTTGAAAGTGTGAAGAAACATCTATACTATCCTCCTTATGTGTACAAAAAAATTTCTTTCTCCGATGTTCCTATTCAAGTATTTGAACATTTGAAAATATGCCATACTGAAACGGCAATTACATATGACGTTTATTTTGCGGTTCAGTACATAAAGAGCCGTAATTTCTGCCTTTCGAATATGACTAATTTATAGTAAATTATAGTAAAATGTTGCTCTGTGATAGTATTGGATATTGGTGCTATTGAACTATGACCTTTATTACATTAAGCATTGGGGATGGTGCAGGTTTCCTCTTGTTCTAACCTGACAAGCCTTGATAGCGGTGAAAGAACATTGAAACCCGCTCTGCATTTGTCTATATTTATCTACATGTTTCATTGTAGATTCTATCGAATCGAGGAACATTTGTGTTTTTTGAAAATACAACGACAATTGAGACAACAACAATACATCGATAATTGAGACAACAACAATTTAATATTGCATGTTCATATACATTTAGAATAAGTACATGGATTATATACTATTCCAATCAGATGCATGTAGCGCATGATTCATGTAGCGAACTTTGGTTCTAGGTTCAGATCCCGTCCAGGGGCCCGTCATCAATGTTCGCGAAAGACTGAAGGCCCATCTACACTATCAACATTTCGACAACATATATATATATATATGTATATATATATATAGAGAGAGAGATAGATAGATAGATAGATATATAGATAGATATAGATAGATAATATAGATAGATATAGATAGATAGATAGATAGATAGATAGATAGATAGATAGATAGATAGATAGATAGATAGATAGATAGATAGATAGGCCTATATATATTCGCACGGTAATTGATCGTGTATTTACTTAGTTCATATATATTTGGAATTAATATGTCAAATCTGTGGTGTAATTATATACATGTTTCAAGTCATATTGTGTTTGTTTATCGAACAGTTGGACGTACCAAGCTGTGACTTTATTGGTTATTGAAATGTAAAACCACAACGATAAGAGGTTTAACCGACTCTGGGACGTCCAATGGTTCACATTCTATATACTAGGTTGGCATCACAGGCATCGACACCCCTATTTCGTAGATTATCTAGGTAAATACTTCATGGTATGAAAAACAAAAACACTTGTTTTTTATTTTCATTCCATGAAGTATTTATCGATATAATCTACGAAATAGGGGTGTCAATGCATTTCATGCCAAACTATAGCAAACATTTCTTAGCACACTAGGATGTTCCACAATATTCAAATAACATGCTCTGGAAGCCAAGTGAGGATCGTCAATTTACCCAGGAGTCTACAATCCACATGACACACCATATAATAGTAGGCCTACCCAAATTGTTCAAAGGTATAACTATATAATGTCTATACAAATGTTAATACTTATTTGGTTTAGGTAATTCTATTCTCAAGAACGATTCTTCTAAAAAAAAAAAAATTGTCATTGTTGATACATAATACATATGAACATGTCACGTGTTAAGAGTAACGGAATCTCGCGATATGTAATGGTAGTATGTTGGCATTACATACACTAATTAATTCAAGATGGAATACTGTACTGGCTCTTTATAAGAAGTTAAAACAGGAAGTATCTATTTCATTCTCCCTGCTAATAATCGTTCAACTTCCACGGCGTTCTGAATAATCACATACGCCAAGAAACAAATCAACAGTCGAGTCTTCATTGTAGCTGAAATGGAACATATTTAGGTTAATATACATGGAAATATGAGAACGTGACTACGTCGATCTACACCAAAAGGTTCATAATAGACATGATGGGAATTCTCAGATTGTTTTATCTTACACAACATTTCAAATTTCAGAATTATTCACAATTGAAAATTTAGTTCCTAAAACATATTTTCAATACAACGAAACAAATGCATTTTAACTAAAGTTTTACAGTTGTACTTGTTACAACTATACAGGTATAAGTAATTACTTTTTTTTACAGAATTTGAGCAGCTAATAATAGAAAGTACATTCATTTGCCATCGGTTTTGAATCTTTAATTATGTTGTTACCGCTTCACAGTAGAATAAACATACTTGACATTCATCGTCAATGTGAAATTATATGGAAAAGAATAGACAGGTAGTTAACTACGAGGTATGGAAGTTCCTTGATGTTGTTCGGAATGTTTGCATACCCCGTTTACTCAATCTGCTTACACCCGTGCGAACAGGGTATTAGAGTAATTGTCTCACCATTAATAACAAGCCTCCTAACAAAGACATCTCCGGTATTCATACCGTCGTCAAAGAAGTAGAAGGTGGCAAAGAGTGACAAGAGGAAGAGAGGTGTGTACAGAAGACAATAGATTCTCCTCCTCATGGCTGCGGACAGGTAGGCTTTCTGCAGATAGAATAACATTTGCATTAATCAAAATGAAAATGATATATTTCGCTACTGTACCTGTAAACGCAAACGTGCACATCAATCTAAAAATAAAAATAAAAATAAAATTAAAATAAATAAAAAGTAGATCTCGTTAATACAGAAATAGAGAGCGCACCAAACCACTCTTTTAACATTAGATTTTGGTGGACACCCATACATTATTTTAACCAAAGAGAATTAATAATGATAATACAATATAATAACACCATTGTCATATTTCAACTATATAGTGATAGGTTGCTCGTGCAAGTTTCACATTTTTCAATACTCGTATTCCATATTAAGTATTTTGGTATTACATTGTCATAAGTATGATCACACACGTTTCAGAGCCATTTGATAATTCGGTGTCCGGTATAGTCCACACACGTGTCAAGATCATCACCATACCAATTTATATTTGTAAAAACAAACTACTGCGGAATCGATATAATATGAAGTTGTATATTTTCTGAATTCACCTCAACAACATGTTAACGGTACCCATTATAAAACATAATTTTCTTAAAATTGCTCAAATATGCCAGCTTGGCACCCTTAATCTACATGGTCTTATAATTCAGAATCAACCATAATTCATTGTGGGACCTCCAGTGCAAGGTTACCTAAAAACATCCCATTTGGCTGCTGGACTAAATCTTAGGTACAAATGGATGGGAAGCTACTAATGGAAAGTGGCTCCAACCATACATATCATCTAATATTTACTTCCGGTGTCGCCAAATGATATACAAATACGAAAAGCAGGTATAGGACAATCATGTGGATACTATTAAACACAGCAATTTGCAATGTTACCACAGTATTTATATATACCAACCTTGAAGTGTTCTACGTATGATGTGCTATCTATACGTTTCCCAGTAGCTTCCAGCAATGAATTAATTATGTTGAGGATTATCCATAGCCGTATGCTGTCTTTTCTTCCATGCCACACATAGATATAGAGAAAGCAGATCAAGGAAGCAAACAGCTTTCTAATAAATCCAGCTCGAGATCCTCCCAATGGAACGTATATATAGCTGGAATAGATCATATTGTAAATGCTAAATGGCTACATATTAAGCATATATATTGATAATATCGTAATGGGATGGAGGTGTACGCTAATGCTGCACACTATTGCACTAGAACCGATATTGCACTAGAACCGATATATCTGTGAACTAACTATTGAATACCGGTATGTAAGCTACTTACTTTCTCATGAATGCATATAGACCTCTGTCAAAGTATCTGAAAAGATAGCATTTACATTCTAGAAATGTTTATGTGGTATTGGGCATTCCGTTGCTAAAAACAAACGACATATTTAGGATGTATATTTTAACAACAAAGCTGATTTTCATTGTAGATTGCACGAATAATGTAGCTTCAAATTAGGAATAGAGCAGTAAATTAGCCTTGCACTTTGACTATAATACGTTCGACCTGTTGACACGCCAGTGCCAAGACAGACAGCTGCACGGTAGCAGTGCAAACAGAGTATTCATGACAGGTAGCGCCTCTGTTCAGACATTGATGCTGAGTCAGTGGTGAAAGGTTTGAACTCGCGTGTCCACTGGGCCAACTAATTATAGTCCAGTGAGTTGCTATACATACGTCCTACTTTATTGTTATCAGAATTAAGCATAATGTTATTTAACAATAATAAATAAACTTGCATATCGCCTAAATCCGGTTTAAAACTGCTCTTTTGAGTCTAACAAACTTACTTCCACATGTCTGTAAAATTATAGATGTAGGAGATGCATCGTGGTTCTTTTGGAGGTTCAAATCCATCAAGTTTGGCGATCTGAGCCGGAAGACCGTAGAGGAGAACGTAAATAACCATGAAGTATTGTCCTTCCAAGTAGCCAAGACTAGCGAGGCCCCACACCGATATCTGTTCCATAGCCTCTGAACTCTGCAACATGGCATCGTGGTACAGGAAGTGATAGGAGACTTCTATGAATGCAGCCCAGAAGAATAGTCGAGCCAGGTTATATACAGTTGTTAGAAGCTGCGTCCAAGTCAGTGGACGTGCTGGGGAATTCATCTGGAAATGAAAGAAAGATAGTTGTTAAAACTTGGAGCGTGAAGTATAATTTCAAGAAAGGATTTTGTCTTCAATGTCTATAAAGATTGTCAAAACTGTAAATTATGGTATTATATCTATATTAACATTATCTGATTCTATTGGTATACACATGTGCATGTACGCGCCTGTATTCGGAATTTGTCATAAGTGAGCAAGGGACCCATGACAAACAGTGGCATGTAGAATATATAGACCAGCATATCTAGAAGAGATAAGACGAGTTCCTCTCCATCTGCATGCTGTGCATTGTCTTCCTTTGTTTGAAACTGCTTGCAACGCTCCAGACAGAAGCTTGTGTAGCGGAGGATAGAAAGCGGTACCGCACAGTAAAAGATGTAAAACGAATTCGAGCCTGCAAGATCACACAATTCTGCCTGAAACATGTGAGCAGAATAAATAGCATTACAGACGTTGTTCATGCACATTGTGAAATAAATATAAACTAATTATTACATACACAACAACAATATTGGATATTTAGAATAAGTTCTAAATTTGTAATGGTACCAATATGTATTATTCATTTTAAGACATCTTCCATTTCATAGTTACATTGACATAACTGTAGTTAACAGCCTTCCAGCATACATGTCTAAAACTTTGTCGATATCAAGTGTTATTAAATGTTGATCCATCTGAATCAATGACAATGACAATAGCAATGACAATGACAATGACAAAATATATGTTTATTAAACGCAGTACCTGTCTCGTAGACTATACGGAATTGTGATTATAGGTCTTTGCCATAATATTATGTAGTTAGAAAATTACCACTAATGAAGTACACGTATCAGTTGAGAGAGTTGCTAACGTTGCAAGACTTGTAATCCACACAAGGAAAAAACTCCCAAAGGACGAGACAACGTGACAGACACACGCACACATGATAATGAACAGGACCGTTCTATAGCCCAATATATAATATGTACACAGCAGTCCATAGCAAAGGTACAAATGTTTACGGTCCTGAAACATAAATGAGAACATATTAAATGTTGTGTGTATGGATGTTTGTATAATTGTTATAATTATAACTACCATTGATCATGCGCTATTCATTTTGTAAGAATAACAATAGAAACACGTAATAAGATTTACAGTCTCATTAAAATAAGATCCGAAACTAACGCTCAAACAGATATATATGATACTCGCTCGTTCTGATTTTAATGAGATTGTAAGATTTAGTGCAGTGGTAGAAGTTAGGAAAGTAACTACATACTACTTACTTGTGAAAAGTATCGGCTAATAACACAACTGAAGACCGCGTATCCAACACACCATGGCAAAATACCCCAGAAATAGGCGGACCATAACCTCCATTCAAGGTGAGAAACATCCTTTAAATGGAATTTAAAATTATTTATAATTATATATGTTAAGTAATTATAGCAGGTATCAGTAAAATAGTAGCTTAACGTCCATCAATACGAATATGCATGTCACGTGGTACAAGTATGTAAAACACATGATACTGTGTTTAAAAAGAAAACCAAAATTATGATTTGTAGAAAGTTTGTTTTGTAAACAGTTTTACATGAGAGAGTAATAACTAGAGTGTACCTTTTTATAAGGAAGAAATGACCATCCTTTTACAAAATCATATTTGTCTAGTGTGCTAAATAGTCCTGAAATGTAATTAACACTATAAACATGCAATACACATAATAAATATAACCTCCACCGAGTGTCTTTCGATAACAATGTTGTCCTACAAGTTAATAAAAATAATCAAAATCTGAGCTTTTACCGAGAAATTTGATTACTTTTTCAAATGACCATCCTTTTACAAAACCATAGTTATATATAGCTTGCTAAAGAGCCCTAAAATGTAATTAACACTAATAATATGTTGTATAACAAACAGAACCTCCACCGAGTGTCTTTCGATAGCAATGTGTTCCTACAAGTTAATAAAAGTAAGCAAAATCTGAGGTTTTGCCGAGAAATTTGTTACTTTTTTCAACATGTACGATAACCATTATCCTTGCACCCGAGGGGTACCTTTAATTACGTTCACACTTCACGGTGGTACAGCGAGTCCTGAGCGTAATAAACTATCCATGGTGTGAGAGGATGGATAAGCATTGACATGAAAAGACACACTATGGCGATTCTATGTATCACTCTATACTGGCTCCAGAGGAGATAACGTGTGTAGGACAAAAATGTTATTCTACCATGGTTTGCATGGACTTATTATATTATCAATTTCACCCATCAATTGTAACCAATTGCGGGTACATATGTTGCTGCAGTTCTGTAGCTGTAGGATGTCCCGTTTACTATTTTGCTATCTATTCTGACACCTTACAGCTACAGTGCGAGCAAATAGGGCTATTAACAATAATGCGCGCATTCTGTAGGCGCTGGGTTAAATTCACCGTGTGGCATAAATACAGGTATCAACAGGGGCACAACGCAATCCTGCTAGAAATGGATTCACTAACCATTACACTTCATATCTCCATGCTTATTTTGGAAGAAAAACGTTGTTTTCACATAGTATTTATAGAAATATTTTGACTCGTCGAACAACGACCGACCGCCATCTTATATGATTACGAAGCGAATATTTATACTTACTTCGAGATTCATGATACGCCTCATAAATCATACGCACCATACTGCCGATCCCGACTACCCAATAGAAGACAGATTCTTGAATACACAAGGAAGCGTGACATCCTTTTTGGAGTGTAGAGGTTGGATTGCTATTTTTCTCTTTGGCACATTTCATTTCTTCGTTGATCTCAATTAACTTTTTCCTTAATTAATGTAATCAATTCTCTAAAAAAAAAAGTATAATAATTTATAAAGTGTTCCTTGTAAGCTTGACACTTGAACGTAGTAATGATATACACGTATGTTACAATATCTCAATCAACTAATCAATTAATGATTGATTGTTGTTGTTTGCAATAGTGGCTAAAATGTTAAGAATTGGTATGTTTGTAGCCTGGGGCCGTATTCATAAAATGGCTTAAGTAAGTTTATGAAGACCTAATATATAGCAACCACTGACTTAAAAGCCCTTTTGTGAATACCAGTTATACAGGGTTACCACCCCAAAAAATGCCACCCATGATAATGCCAATAAAGTTCGCAATTGGAGTCCATGGAAGACCTGTCCACCGAGTTCCAGGTCTGGGGGTGGAATAGTCTGTGTGTTACGGCCTTTCCTAAATGTGCTCCAGATGTGTCCCGCATGGGTTTATGTCTGGTACGTGTGTGGCCCATAATAGGTTATTGGAGGTGTGAGGGGTGGCCCCATCTTGTTAGAACTCAAATAATAACATCTTCTGGGGCACAGCCCCACCTGAAGATTGTTTGCAAAGGCCGTTAAATTCCATGAAATGTACGGCATGTGTTGCCATCGCGAAGCATGGAATCATCGGATCATATATGACCATAATTTATTGGTTCGAGGACGGGAAGGGTGTGAACATTGGTGAAGAAGTAGTAACTATCTTAGCCTATGCCGATGATATTGTTTTACTTGCTGAAAATGA
>JAUTBX010078985.1:0-12332 GCA_032361465.1 Lepetodrilus tevnianus | reverse complement strand
ATAAAATGTTACAATACCACAACCATGTCCATTTTTATAATAGTGAAAGAATCTTGAAAGTCTCTGTAAACAACCCCGATAAAAAAAATATAAATTAAGTATATATAGCCACACATGAAAGTTTAAAATATAAAATATTGTTATTTAAAATATAGTTCATTTTCGAAGAGTTATAGGTTCTAAATATAAGCGAAAAGAGCAGGAAAACACGTATTTGGCATTCTAAATTACAATTTTTTTCCTGGGGGGCATGCCCCCGGACCCCCCTAGCATTCTCAGTTGCTTTGCAACCTCGGGCAAGTCGCTTCGCGTCTTGCATATATTTCTCCCTCTTTTCAATGACTGTAGGAGGGAGATCTCCCTCTTCACAAGCAATTCAACTTGGCACCTCTGTGTACAGTTAACAGGTTAAGTAAACAATGTGTGTAGATGATTTTATGGCACTTCCATTTGAAGTGAATATTTGGAAAGGGCAGATAACTCCCAGCGTCATTCTCACCGACTTGCTGAACACTGCGGCGACCATGGCTTTCGAGGTAAGACTTGTTTTGATCTGTTTTGTCTAACTGCCATGGCAGCACCATGGCTATATTTCTTGAATGCACTTTTATTAAATTAATTTACGTTATTTTACATTTCTAAGTGCCAGAAAATGGCACGTCAGCTAAGCATGGCCTTCAACCAACATCATCAGATCATGCCACCACATCGTTCGTTTGGATGAAAAAGTACAAAGTTCATTTGTTTATCAATGATACTAGATTGTCTTATACTTATTAACTAAGTAACACTGTTCAAGATAAAATAAACAACCTTGTGATTTATATGTTACTAATCAGAATTAAATAATAACCATGGCAGCAATCGGTTATAAATATAATAAAATATGCAAATTGACAATTTAATTGTAATTTGTTATATCAGCTGGTTGTAAACTCCCAACAAAAGATCAGGTATGATTTCCGCCCGCACGATAAGCATTCAACACAAACACAGCAGTCACGTACATTGCACCATATATTGATCACAAATCATGTTTAAAATTATTTTAAACATGTACTCATTTGTTAGGAAATCTTTGATGTAATGTGTCTGTCATCCCACAGTAAGCATGATCTCATGATTACTAATGCTAATACTAATATTAGACTGTTATTGGAACTGGTATACTGTATTTTAAGAGTACTAAATTGTCATGATGTGTAAAAAATGCAAGTCACAACAAGCCTAATATGATGGAGTTAAGATAATGTTTGTGTGTGTGTGTTTTTTTTAAATCGATTTTATGTCAGCAATTGAGGCCTTGCATGTGACATCACTCAAATGTCACATAGCATCGTGGGTGGCAAAACAATGGGATTTTCCAGGGTTCGCAATTAACACTCGTCCGGGCCATTTCTCCTAATGCTAAAGCAAAGGTATCCTAAGGGCGAGTAGGAATTCATGTATTTTGTAAACATTTGTTATTTGTTTAATTATTCGGGCGAGTATGTTTTAAAGTTAGTTAATATCCCTGATTTCCCCCCGTTGCTTGATGTCACCAGATTGTTTTCTGCCACACAATTGTGTTATGCCACCCAAACGATTGTTCGGAGCAAGGCCTCAATATAAGCTAGATTCTGACCATGCTGACTGATGGTACCATGGGTATCAATTATTACCCATTAATGATTTGTAACCATGTGCACCATCTAACTATGTACAATCTGTATTCTGTAACCACTGATCTGCAATGTGACATTGATCTGTTTCAGGTTAATATCAAGGATGCCAGGTCAGGCAAGACACTTTCATCTCTCACATTGGTAAGAATTAACACACTCCAACTTTTCCAGACTGTTATTGTCTTTGAATCACACAATGTTAAACTTTTCTAATCCAATTTCATAGAGATAATAAATGAAATAATTGTCAATAATAATATTGGGAATGTTTATTATTATTTCATTATTTGTATGAACTGATAAATGTATACTTAAGCAGAATAGTTGTAACGTTGTCCCTTATTGTCATGATTGTCCGCTGTGTTGTATCGTATTGTATCTTTGTATGACATTTCCTCTGCAGGCTTCTAGAACCTCCACCATTCTTGATGTCAAAAAGGCGTACGCAAAGATTAGTAAGTTGTTTCTATATTATTAGTTACCAGCGTGATTTCCGAGGTGTACAAGTTTTTACAAGCTGAAATTTCTGTAAAAACTCATACACCCCGTAAATCATGCTGGTAACGACTTTATCCAAAATCTTAATAGTACCAGATTTGTTGATAAGCATTCAGAAATGTCTTTCTAACGTGCCAGTCGAGGGTTTTTCAATGACGTCACAATCATTTATGTCCCTATATAATGTCATAACTGTTATCAGAAGGCAAACAATGGCCTAACACTTTTCACAGGACTCCTCTCAACCAATCAAATCGCTAGAATCTACGCATATTTTGGATAATGTTCTCATGTCCTCCTTCTGTGCATCTGCGCAAATCTACTGAATTTTGTCCAATGGTAAATGTATTTGTCCTGGACGTGACTTGGTGTCTGTAGCCTAGGCTTGTTTTACACTGAAATCAAAATCTTGTCCTGCCAGTGTCCTGACATTCTCTTATATATTAATTTAAATTTGATGACCATTTTATTAAATGTATAAATTACGTACCATGAGGAACCAGATAATTTTTATTAAAATGTTTTCCTATATTAAATAGGATACTTTTCGTACTAGCGATTTTATTAGTGGGTTTTCTTGTGACCAATTCCTACATAGCATCTGAATTCTGCAGCAGTTTATTCACATTATCACTCATCACTATAATACTATATAATTTGGCATTCTTATTATGCATCTTGTTTGCTATTTTTCAGAACCATCGGTTCATGTTCATCGACAGTCATATCGAATTGAACCAAGTAAGTAAATTGAAATGCTGTCTACAAATCCCATCCCGGAAACCTGGCATCAAGGTTTGCAAAAGTTACCTTTCTGATGCGATATTGATAGGATGTGCTGACTAGAGTGGCAATACAGATATCATCCTTGGTTTGTCAGTACCAACTGGTACTCGCAGGTTTACTGCAACATTCAGCGATATGGATGTTGTGTGTTTCCTCCTGCCCTAAACTGATAAGCCATGATATTAGTGAAAGAATCTTGAAAGGGACTTTAAACCTTTAAAAAAATGAAAATTAATATTGCTATAGATATTAGATCATGCAACTATTTGTTGAAGGATATATCTGAACATATATTTTAATAAAATATAATCGCCAATATCTGAATATCAGCAATTGATTATTTCAATGTTTATGATCTCATTTAATATTTTGTTTATATTCCAAATACAGTTTGCTTTTTTGCTAAAACAATTTAAAAAAAAAATGTTTTGCATGAATTATATTTTATGTTAGCTTCTGATTCACGAAGTATTATCATGATTATTTTTACAGAAGGAAAGATGTTAAAGGACAGCGAAACATTAGCAAACGTGGGACTTCAAAACAATGGTGTACTTTTCTTAAAGGATCTGGGTCCTCAGGTCGGATGGACTACGGTCAGTGATAGATACAGGGCGGTCAGTGATAGATACAGGGAAGATAGTCTGAGATAACAGTATCTGCAGAGGCATGTCATGTCCTACTGACTACAATTAAATAAGCCAGGGGTCCGTTGCTCAGAACAATTGTAGCGCTACAATAATTGTAACTGGGCTCCCGCCACAATAAAAAGCGCGGACCTTACAATAATTGTAGACTACAATCCGCTACAATAGTTCTGAGCAACGGGCCCCAGATTATTACCCATACCCACGGTTCACAATTAACACTCGCCTGCTCGCCCAGGCCATTTCTCCCAATGCTAAAGGTATCCTAAGATCTTTTATAAACATTTATTATTTGTATCATTATTTGGGCGAGTACGTTTAAAGTTAGTTATTATCCCTGCACACTACAGCATCACGGATACAGCTGAATACTAAAAATAACTGGAACTTCTGTTTTTTTTCTCTCATCACACGTGTTGTTGACATGTCTGGAATGTTGTAATAACAATACATCTACCCATCAATTCCACGCAGGAACTTAAATGTATAATGTGTCGTCCTGGGGACATGTTCCCGAAGCTATCGTACACTATATCATTAAGCCTTGGTGGGGGAACATTTGACTCTTTCTGGATCATCAAATGTTCCTCCACGAAGGCTTAACGATGTCGTTATGTATACAATAGCTTTGGGAAAATGGGCCCTGACCAGTTGTAGTGTGGAAAATGTCCGTTAGCTTGCCATGTTCCTGTATGTCTTGTTTCTCATATCCAGGTGTTCTTGACGGAGTACGCGGGGCCGCTGTTTATCTACGTGGCCTTCTATATGAGACCTTCCCTCATCTATGGAGCCTCAGCAGCTGAACAGCCCAAGGCATTAGTCGTCAAGTAGGTGGCAGTTGGATATTCTTAGGATCGTGACAATTTAAAACTTGTTCTCATAAACTTACTTGAATTGCATTCTTATTTCTGGTTATTTCTCAGTAATTCGGTAAAATGTTAATACATACTATGTTATTTTATATGTTTGCACATATTATTAATATATGACAAAATAGTCAGTGTTTGAAATAGCGCCCGTCCGCACGCCCGCGACAGGTTATTTTCACCGAGGACTGGTGAAGTTTTAGCCTTGCACATCCGCATGTCGTGTTACTTTTTGTTTGTTTTTAAAGATGTATATCATCGATCACTGGCCAACATGTACGAGGACATGTTACTTCTCAGACTTACTAGTCCTCATGTCTGGCAGTGAAATTGCTGGAGTTTTATACACTGAAAATAGGGTATATTTTTAGAGAGAGAAAAAACCTACAAAAACATGTAAATAATGTTTATATTCCACTTTCCATTAGATGATAAAAAATGTGTACTGATGTTTGAGTTGCCTTCTTTACAGTATTGCTGCTGCTTGTTGGACATTCCACTACGCCAAGCGTCTGTTCGAGACCGTCTTCATACACAGATTCTCTCACGCAACCATGCCCATTGCCAACATTGTCAAGGTTAGTTGTTGATTCAACTCTTTCCTGTTTTAGGAAAAGTATGAACATAATTCTACATCTATGTTTTACCATCAAAATATATGTTTCAAATCTAGGATACGTTCATGGGACATCATATATTCAAGTGACATGTCATATTTAATATAAAGTGAATAGTTTCATGCTTTTTTCAATTTAAATTTTGTTCTATCTTCTGTTTATAATTTTAGTAACAATTGAACATCCTGTAGAACACCACAAGGTTTGGTGATTCATTTGTCAAATCGCTTTTGGTATAATTTTTCCAGAATTCCATATATTACTGGGGCTTTGCAGCGTTTGTGGCCTACTTTATGAATCATCCCTTGTACACATCTCCAGGTATGTACCATCAGTTGTCCCTATAGTAGTATCTGGCAACTTTATGTATGTACCGTCAGTTGTCCCCATAGTAGTATCTGGCAACTTTATGTATGTACTGTCAGTTGTTCCACTAGTACCATTTTGAGTGATTTATGAAATATTTTGATAACAAATCGTTTTCATTTCCTTTTGACAACACTTTTTGAAAATGTATATTTTCAGGTCACGGAAATGTTCAGATATATGCAGGTCTTACAATATTCACTGTAAGTATCTTAAGCCAGTATATATCAGTTTTAACCCGTATTTAATGTTTCTATACATCATCAATGTACTTGAAAATAATTTAATTTGTCAGCAGCATCTAACACCGTCATTATGGACAATACTGACAATGTGTGATGATATTTCGTTGTTTCAGTTGGGAGAGTTGGGGAACTTCTCCATTCACTTGGCTCTCAGGAACCTCCGGCCTGCAGGTCTGTCCATTTGCAGTCCATCTGTCTGTCCATCTCTGTTCAGTGTTGTCTCATCCCTGTCCTCTGTCCATCATTTCAGTACTTCTGCATCTGTCCTTGTCGCAAATTGGGCGAGAGATTCCTGCAACGACATTAAACTCCATATTCACTCACTCACTCACTCACTCACTGCATGTGTCCCATCTCAGTCCAACTCTGTCCATCTCTGTCCCACATATCTGTCTGTCCATCTGTCCATCTAGCCGTCATTGCAGTACCAACTTGTTCCTCATGCTTTTTCTATCATCCAATCGTGCCGTTCTTTTGTGTCAGATGAACATGTTCAAAAGTTGAGATCCCGGTCATTTTCACTTTGATTTTATGTATGCTGCAATGTCTTGAGCTGCGGTTTTAATACAAACCAATAATATAACTAATGGTGCATAGAGCCGCTGTGACCTCCGCCTCATCAATGCTATTAAACCATCTATTATATATAATAATCAAATATTTATCGTTGCGTGTAGGTGCAATATTTCCACTGCAATGTAAAACAATAACTCATTGTACATCATGCTGGTCAGTTTATGGTAGGAGCAAACCTGTAACATCCATAACATGGAATGTTGCAGTAAACCTGCAAGCACCGGCTGGTACTGACAGACCAAGAATGCTATCTGCATTGCCACTCTACAGACAGTGCATCCTATCAATATTACATCAGAAAGTAACTTTTGCGAACATTGATGCCAGGCTCCCGGGACAGAATCTGAACCCGGGACCGTTGGCTCCGAAATCCAAACATTTTACCATTGCATTACAACCGGCCCCCATGCCTCAATGCTACTGGAGTTGCCCGTACCAATTTCTGTGTTCTGCTACAGGGTCCAAGGAGAGGAAGATCCCCTATTCTACGACCAATCCCTTCACGTGGATGTTCAAGTTCGTCTCGTGTCCCAACTACTCGTACGAGGCCATGTCCTGGATGGGCTTCTCCATCATGACGCAGTGTCTGCCAGGTATGTACCACCAGAAGCCCGCTCCACAGAACACTGGTAACACAGCGAGGCGCAACTCCTCTATGTTAACATGCAGTTAGAGTTTCCACTCTCGTAGTAGCGCTATGTAATGATTGTTCTGTGGAACGGGGGCAAGCTTTCTAGAATACTATCTCAGTACCTGTGATGCATGATGCGTGATGATGTTATCCACTCACTTTTCATTTCTTATCTATCTAATATACAGCACATTTCTCCAGAGTGTAATGGAAATGTATCTTTAACAGAATTTATTATACTGAATTATGGTCATATTGAAACTAGCGTGTTGGCAGATGCCAAACTTCCATAATTGTATCATGTTTTCTTGAAGATATTCTGATTTATATTCTTCTTGGTACTGAATTATTATTCGTCGCAAATGGATGAAAGATTCCTGCAACGACGTTAAACTCCATAATTATCCTATTGAAAATAACATTGGCAGTGCTAAGATGCCAAAGTGCCAGATTTACGTAAGTTTTCTCCACGGGAATTTCGGTTATATCTGTTTCATTCGTTTTTCAGTTGCTGTGTTCACTCTAGCTGGGTTCGCTCAGATGGCTATATGGGCGGGCGGCAAACATCGCAACTACCTCAAAGAGTTCAAGAACTACCCCAGAGGGAGAAAGCCCATCGTTCCGTTCCTCTTCTGAACAAAGCTGCTCATCTAGTATGACTGAATGTATGGTGTCGTGCCAATTTCATCAACTGTCAACGCAAATTATGAATCGACTTTTGACATCACAATGGTTATTTTTCTTGTACGTGTGGATGCATGGAATATTTATGGAAAACATGGTTGTTGTTTTTATGTTGAAGTTGACTACATGTCTTGGAGTACTGCATTTGATCTATTAAGCACCATGCTGCAACAAATGACAGTCCAACGTAGTTTGAAAGTCTGTGGTACAGTATTTAAATACTGCCACCCTCTATTCCACCACCGGGTTTACCATTAACTTACTCATTGTTAACTTACTCAAGAATACCTTGCTGAACAATATTAATTTCACAAACATCTGAAATAACAACCATTATCAATTCTTTTTTTAGTTTTAAAATATATTTCTCTCAAATAATATTTTGTCAGTATTCAATTTGTCATACTTTTATATCATTTTGATATTTATTAAACCCACTTGGTGCGTACTATGTTGAATGCAGTACATGTAATAATTGTGCATCATGTTTCAAGTTTAGGATATGATCCTAATTTAAATAATTCCGACATTGTAGTATTATTAATTCCAGTTCATCATGACATATTATTTTTACTTTAATATGTAACTTGAGTTGTGAATAAAAAACATCTTATGAATGTTGAGAATTTCACTTTTATGAGGACACTTTCTGTCAGCAAGCTAGCAGATGAAACATGTAACACAATACATCCTTAATACATTTCCAAGCTAATTATCAATCTAATTATAACCAGATCTCGTTTCACTCCTTAACTCTCTTCCTGCTGGATTAGGTACAGGCACTCTGGTTGCCTACATCATGGAAAGGGTTAAATATTTAAACATTATTTCTTTCTGCACAGACCCTAGAAATGTCCAAAGTTCTGAGTGGTAGTTTCAGATATGATTTAAATGAGATTGAAGCTGTATTGTTGTAATTTATACCACCCAAATTGTTTAATTGTAAAATGGAACCTGCAAAAGATTCATGTATATGTATACATGTACAGTTTTCAATATAGAACTCATCATGTATGCATGAAAGATTCCTGTTGTGACTTAAAACAATAATTCACTCACTCACTCTCGTCGCAAATGGGTGAAAGATTCCTGCAGCGACGTTAAACTCCATATTCACTCACTCACTCACTCACTCACTATAAATAACTTCACTGAATAACATTTTACAATTTATTTCACAATGCTGATATGTATAAGTGTACATATATTACAATAAATAATAAAACCAAAAATGGACGAAATAAACTGATAAACCAATGTGGCATCCCAAATACTGACAACGGCACATTTATATTAAAAGTCGTCAGTGATGGGAAAGAAACATTTGAAATGACAATGGCGAGTATAAACTGACAGTTATCACAGTTGATTATTACGAGGTCTTCTTCCTCTGTACATGAAAAAACTTCAAGGACTTCACATTTCGCCACAATACCAAGTATGGAACATGTTCAACATTTACAATATCAAAATCATTGCAATACGATTCACAGTTGGTATAATTTTTACATGGAACATTATTTGGAATGCATTACATTGTGGACAATTGTGGGAGTGTTTTATTCATCAACATTTCAAGATATCGCTGGAAAAATTAGAAAAGATTTCATCGGATACTAGTAGAAATTAGTTGGAAACTTGGAATTGTCTAACAAGTATCATGATTCTAGATTTGCGAATTATTTGGTGGTAAAATACATTATGTGTTCTCAAATTGCAGTGCATAGTGTTGTAGTAAACCTGTGAGAACGGCTGGTACCAACAAACCAAGGATTTACCGCTGCACTACCACACACCCTAATGAACATGGCGATAGAATGTTGAAAAATGTAATGTGATTATTTATTTATAAATTCCTGCAATTATGGATCATGTATTAATATTTTATTATCAAATGTTCTATTATACATGTATTTTTGCTTTGTTTAATAATGAAAGCTTCTTATTAGGACTGGTCCTGTCATGTCTTATGGTATACGTAAACAGTGTCTAGTATTTACAACATACGTTGGCTGTACAATGATGCCGGGGTCGCTGTTATACGACCCCAGTGATTGGCTGCAATCTCCCACCAGAGGGCGGTCTCGAGCCCATGCCAAGGTCGGACATTTCATTCCGGAGCCTTTTTATCTCCATTCTCTGCAGGTCAATGACCTTGGCCTTCTCCTCCAAGTCCTTCGCCATGAGCGCGCTCGGGTTCTTGGCCGTTATCTGGGCTAGAGTCGCTGTGTCGGACTTCTTGTTCTTGCTATGCAGGCCCATAGCCGCTTCTAACTCGTGGATGTTCGTCCGGGATATTTTAAGCTCTCTTCTCAAGTCATTGATTTCTTTGATGAGAGAAACATTTTCCTGAAATGACAGACAATACAAATGATAAATTAAGATGAAAATGATATAAAAACTTCCTATAGGAAATTGGTGCAATATTACCTCCCTTGACACATCAAGGGAGGTAATCTGACTAATGTGCACCAACTATGAAATGATTATTTGCAAGCATTACACAGTACATATACATTTTATTATCATTTTCATTCACCTCATTATTCAATGAAATGTCCACGTTCAAACTATTGTGGAATAAGTAGTTGCATATATGAGAAATGTTTCTGTTGTGATGTAAAACACTAATGCATTCATTCAACACGTCAAACTAACCTGCATGATCCTGACATTGTCAGCCTTGTGAATCTCGGAGTCTTTCTCCAGTTTCTTGCGGAGGGACGCCACGGATCTCTCGAGATGCTCTCTCTGTCTGCTGTACTCCTTCTGAATGTCCGCATCCACGCTGGCCGACTCAGTCTGGAGGAGAAATGTCCACATTCACGTACATCGCAAAATATTGGGGATCAGAGCCTGAGATTATGTAACTTTTTTAGTAGGATTTTATACTCAAGCTGAAATTTTATATGGAGATTTGTGAAGAAAACTATGTTTAGCACAAAAACGTACTCAGGAAAGTTTCGTAATCTCCGGGCCAGTACCGAGTTTCATAAAAGGGATGGATTGTAGTCCAGGCTCCCATTCCACAGAATGAATGAATTATTGTTTTACGTCAAAGCGGGAATCTTTCACCCATAGATGACGACCCATTCCACAGAATGATCGTAGCACTACAAGAGTTGTACATATGACATTACGACTGTCGTAGCGCTATGATTGTTGTGGTATGGGGCTCAATTCAAAGTTCTTGCTATAGCTGGTATACTGGTACACTGATATATTGGTACAACCCTGTGTGAAATACAGACCTGGCCCTGATTTCTCGAAACACTCGGCCGAGTTTTGAACTGAGTGAGAAATTGTGTGCCCAAGTTACAACACAGTCAATGTAGGAGAAATCTCGGCTGAGAAAACTCAACATTGTTTCGAGAAATCAGGGCCTGCTTTCATGAAGTTAAAACTAATTCACAAGACCTATGCCTGCTCAATGAATAGGCCGTCATTATCTTGGAATTAGTGATCTACAAAATACTTAATAATTATTTTAATTAAAGATAAACATCTGTCCCAGATAAACAGGATTGTCTTTAGCAATTATTTCAGAATGGGGAGGGTTATAGCTGGTGTTTACGTACGATGTCTTCCTGAACGTGTTTCTGGTACAGAGCCTTGATGCTTTCTTTCAACATCTTGGGATCCTGGATGTACCCCACACAGTTGTGGAGATCCGTCTTGAAGCGGCGAACTATAGCCTCCACATCACGCACCTGGGAAAGAGGAAGACAGCATTGAGACTAGCAGGTACGATTGCCTGATCACCATACAATACATAGTTAATGTATGACGAGACCAGTCTTTGAGGGTATTAACTGTTTTAAATCATGGCTTCAAAATTAAGTTCTATAATGCTAGCTTTATGATAGCAATTGTTACAAATGTGTGGAACTCTTATTGTATGCAATCTGAATGATCAAAAAGGCGTGTTCATCCTGGAAAGCTAGATATTTAAAAACAAAACCAATTTATTTCAAAATCTTCTGGGATCTACGAACAGCCAACTTAACCCTCTCTCTGCTGGATTAGGCACAGGTTCATCCTCTTTTGGGAATCTCTGGTTGCATTAAGCATGAAGAGGGTTAATGGCTATATAATAATCTGAATATGTCTCCCAGTTTCACATATAATAATTACAAGACGACACGATAGATATCACTTGAAGACCGATACAGCAGACTGCACAGTTAACACACTGAGAGGATAAAGTACTCTTCCAATACTCTGTAATAGACTGGTGACAGACTGGTGACACACTGGCAACACACTGGCGACACACTGGTGACACACTGGCGACACACTGGTGACACACTGGCGACACACTGGTGACACACTGGCGACACACTGGTGACACACTGGTGACACACTGGCGACACACTGCTAGCGCGGCGACCTCACCTTCTGTCTCTCCTGGTGCATCTCCTTGTCCGTGGCCTTCAGCTTCTGTCTCAGTTCTGTGATGTTCAGCTCCAGCTGTGTGTTCTGTTTGTGGAACCGCTCCAACTCGCTCTCCATCTGCGGAACATAATATCACATGACAACAGCTGCCAGAACACAACAGAAATGGTAACAAATATGGACACAACAATAAGGTTCCTTGGATATCAGAGCTATACAAATATCAACTTTGTTACTTTATTATTATTATTAATACTTATCGAAGACAATATCTATGGCTGCGCTCGATTCACGATTCCGGAACTGCGATTCCTATATGGGCCAATCGAATGCTTATCGGAATTAGCGGGAATTTCA
>JAUTBX010078651.1:0-12337 GCA_032361465.1 Lepetodrilus tevnianus | reverse complement strand
TTCGTTCCCAGTAAAAACCGTCCGGATAGCGAGGGAACCGGTTATCTGACGTCCGGTTATACGGGGGTCGACTGTATTGGAATAAGTACAAAAGAATGGTTCTTCTTACCTTTCTTTGGAGCCAGTTTAAATAGCTTCCTGGGACATAGCCGCGACTCGGACATATCACTCTCAGTGTCGTAGTCCCTCTCAGGTGTCAAATCCTCAAATGACGGCTCGTCCTCCAGACCCAACAACTTGAACCAGTTAGGAAACATTACAACTCCAGGGATCGAAATTAACACTAGCTTGGGACATTTCTTCCAATGCTAAAGGTTTCCTAAGGACTAGTAGAAATTCATAACATTTGTTATTTGTATCACTAGTCAGGCTAGTAGGTATTAAAGTTAGTTTCTATCGTTGCAACTCCCAAACAAAAGAGAAAAATTCAACCCAACGAACTTTTTCAATTACTGGTATCAATTGTGGAAACACTTTGAAAATGTAACAAGCCCTTCTTTAACCGTATCCATGCTGGAGGAAACTTGAGATGCCCTATAGAGCAGTGGCTGTATCTAATCAAGCAGAGAGGGTTAAATATTTTGTGCTGAATATCTAATGCTGTTGGGAATACAGAAGTGTGGTTTTTGTCGAAGGATACAGCATACTTCCTCTTCAACACGGATTGACGCTGACGGACAACTGATGATGGACCTAGACAGTGCATGGAGTATCATTACATACATGCATTTACTAAACATACATAGCATTAGGTAGTACAGGTAATATTGTGCTCAACTAAAATCTTGAAGGTTCTAATTGAATCCCATTTTTGGGACTACACTCTGAAATCTTCATTGCAATTGGCACCCGTTTCACAAATGCTCTACTAAAGCTAACTTGTTTTATTGATTCGAGTCATGCATTGTGGGTAAATTAGCTGTAGCTGTTACAGGATTTTCTCCCACCAAGAACAAACAACTGTAATACTTTAAAAAATAGTGTCAAAACCTAAGTCAAAAAAATATTATTACCCGGTACATGTAGAATGCACAAAAAAGTATTGCAGTTTTGGATTTATATGCATTAGTGGAAAACGTGGGGGAAAAACCAACACTATCAATCCATATTTAATCAAAACATACCACTTTCTATGTCTAAATACAAATACCTGATTCCAGGGCATATTTTGACGTAGTTTTCATTGGTACACACGAGCTATCCTCCTTCTCCTTCTCATCATCTTGCATTGATAATGTATGCTCCTTCTGTAATAAATCAAGCTACAAACTCTAATTTTAAGATCACCATGGACCACAGGTGCTAATTGCAACATCAGAAGCATTCTTAAATATAGCAGCATTGACAAACATAAAGCAATTACTAACCATTACTAAATACTATATGCTTTACATTTTATGAAACAAACACTATTTACGATTTGCAATATTAAATTACTACATGCACATTCATTACTAAAGCTTGAATTTATCAATACATAATAGAGGTATATTAGTTAGGGATTAGTATTATATATACAGTGTAAATATAAATATTGTACACAGGAATTAAGAAATCAATGTTTGTATTGGTATCAATACCAACTTGCGGAATTGTACAGTTTGGCAGAAAATGTCAATTCCCTGAAAAAAAGTGATTGAAGTAAAAAAAACAACTCACATGAACTTTCACGATCCTGGAGATGGAAAGCACGCTGCCTTCTGGATATTCGTCATCCACCAGTAGGTCACCATCTGCAGATAGGCCTAGCCATGAGTGAAAGTTATCATCTTAGATCTTCTTGATTGAAATTACCAATTATCCAGAAATAAAATGTGAGGTAGTGGGCCTGTCACATTGTTTACAGTAAAAGGACACATGGATCGATGTAAAATACATAGGTTACATAAAATAAGTGAGTGAGTGAGTGAGTGATTGAGTGAGTGATTGAGTGAGTATGTATGTATGTGTAAGAACAGAGTGGGGAGGTGGGAGAAGGGGGTGGGTGGTAGGGGGAGAAGAGTAATCAGATGAATGCCTTACAATCTGACAAGCAACTGGCTGGAGTCTTGGGTGTAGAGATCAGCTTGACATCCAGTGGGCTGTACCCCTTCTTGGACCGGTGGTGTGTTGTCAGCGGTGATCTTGACGGTATTGAGCTATGCTGGCTATCAATGGGTAAAATCTCTGGCTCCACCTCCTGGCAATGCATGATCAGTATTTTGTCACCAATGATCTCGTTCTATCAGGCAACAGCAGCAGATCAGGGGGCCTATTCTCAAACGTTCTTACGAACTTCTTAGCCTAGGAACTATTCTTAACGATTCTAATAGCATACGGCTATGAACTATTCTTAGGCTAAGACGTTTGTAAGAACATTTCGAGAATAGGCCTCCAGATGCATTATTTAGTCTATAAAGTTTAAAAATAAATAAAATTTGGTAAATTAAGTAGATGGTAAAATCATAAATCTCTTACATTGTATATGAACATACACAGAAGAATCCATGTGAATTTTCTAGCCACTAGAGACTCGCTCACAGGGTTAATTCACTTTGTAAATTGATGTTCTCTCAAAATGTGAATTCATTTTGTAAATTGATGTAATTTAAATCCACATTTAAATATCTTCATCTACACCCCTAATGGACACACACATCATCGTTACCAAATCACAACAGAATGACTGTACACATCAGTGCGATGCTGAAAGCACACGTTAAACGTAATACCTGAGATGATTTCAAAGCCTCGTCATCTGTATTTTCTCTGTGCGACCCAATGTCGGTCACACTTGCCAAGTCAGAAGCCTCCGACTGGGAACTTATTCCTTTCTCTCTGCGAGACCGTTTGTACGTCTTCTGGTTCCGTTTCTTCTTTGATGCAGACTGCTTTGTGAACCAGCTGAGGTCAACTCTGGAACAATTGCTTCTATTGCAATCTATGTATATTCTTCTAAACTTTCCACATATATGTAAAAATATAACATGAACATAAATAAAGGCCTTTGCACACCAAAGGCGAATTTTGCGGCGACAAATTCGGCGATATACGTTCTACGATAGAACCTTATCATTTATCTATATGCTTGCACACCGAAAGAGAAATTCGCAATGGCAAATTTCGATAAAATGATTGATGACGCAATATTTCCCTTGCCTCCATTGGGTGAGGACTGCAAGACTTAATGTACATTAACCTTCTCCCTGCTGGATTAGGCACATGTACCACTCCCTGGGTGCCTCCAGCATGGAGAGGGTTAACTGTATGGCAAGATTTAAATGATATACACATCATAGTATTGCATCATGAAATAGTTCAGAGCCATACAGTACCCGGCCCAGATATTAATAAACATTTTTAGTATTGCATCATGCTCAATGTTAGGGTTATGCTCAATTCAACCTTTTGCGTTTTAATTTGAGTGTAAAGCCTGTTGAAAGATGAAATCATACTAAATAATGTTCGGTAAATTTGGAGTGAGGAATTCATTTATGATGACTATATACTACAGTAGTATTAGAGAAGTACAGTACTTAGATATTCTTACTTGTGATTTGCAGAAACTAATAAAGTATCTTCCAAGATGTTTGTTTCATCTAAGCACTGTTCCTGTGAAAAATGTAATGAAAATGTGGAATATATTTAGATGTTTTTGTTTACTAAGGCTGATATTGAATATAAAATGACTCAAGGAACTATATGATTTTATAGATTGTTCAAAAGAGTAAATGTCTACAAATATGAATAAAACACTGTACTAATCAAGGTCATTCGCTGAAAGAATGCCAAACAAAAGCACCACAAATGTTTAACAAATACATGTCAATATATTCACCTTTCTTGGCAATTCAAGGTCACTTTCTTCTGCACTGCTATCCATACATAAACAAAAAGAATCCACATTAATACAATGAAGGTAGAATGTTAGTGCCAACATAATTCCAAAACATTAATTCCTACTCCAAATATGGACAATATATATAATATAAATACTAATTATTACTATTTTTGTAATCGTAACAAGTAGTACACATTTCTATAGATATGTTTAATTAAGATTTGCTAAACTCAGATGATGATAGAAGGTTAAAATGTATTAACCCAAAAAAATAATGAAAGCATAACCATGCAAAAACAAATTTACCTTTCTGTACCATTGCCTTCCAAACTTTCCCTTGCGGCAGAATTTCTAACCAATTTCTGAAACCAGAATACATTCTTTCCTCATAGTAGGATTATTATGATCTCATGGTGTAGTGCACATTATATATTACAGCAAGTTAATACACTAAGGCTGAGGCACATGAACCAAGGGAGCTAACTGCACAGGATACACTGCAAACATTGTATCTGTCATTCCACAGGCATGACAACAGACAATTGTGATTTCAGTGGAAAACAAGCACAGGGCAAATAAATCGACCCATGGACAAATAATACAGCGGATTTCTGTGAATCTGCAGAAAATTGTCATGCCTACGTAATTCCAGCACGTTTGAACGCTCCAAAAGATACCGGTCCCAAGATGCAGTAAGGATTCGAACGGGTAACTTTAATTTGTAGTCTGATATGCCTAGTTCTGAACTAAATCTTCCCGTAAATGAAGACTTCAGAAACAAAAAGAACTGGCTCCCATTCCACAGTACGATCTTAGCAATACTATAAGAATCCATCATAGGCGGTCATGTGGGATAGAAAAAGTACACCCTCGAGTGTTTTGCAAGCTCTGACATATCAACTTTCTTATTACATGGTATTTCAAAAAACTAATCGCGCCATCTTGTTTATCCTATTTCTTACTGTAAACAGGTTACGAAATCAACGTTATACTTGTTTTCTAAGAACTATCGTGTAACTCCTACAGAAGATTCTAATGCTAGAGTGGGACAGGGATATCCCACATGGGCGTATCACATGGGCTAGCTCTATCCCACATGACCGGGTATGTGAGAAAAGAGTTGTAACTCCATGTTAACATATCAGAGTCATGCGTCTCATAGTGCTACAATCATTCGGTACAACAGCAGGACCCTATAGGTATTAAATGACAAATGTAAAAAAGTTAATAACAACAAATGGACATACCCTACAAACTGCAGAGAAGTTTTCCACTATTCCACCATCACAAGCACTTCCATCAGCAGTACCAGTTGGACTGAAAGAGAGACGATCCTTGGGTATCATTATCCTGTAATACACACAGTAACTAGGGTAGGTGTTCCATTGACAGTCTTGGACGCACATTCTGGACAGGGGGATGCTCCTTTCTAGCTGTTCTGTCTTTCCGACGCATGAGCAGTTACCAAGGATCAACACCGCACAGTGTAACTGCGCATGCGTCGGATAGAAAGTACAGATAGAACAGCTAGAAAGGAGCATCCCCCTGTCCAGAATGTGCGTCCAAGACTGTCAGTGGAACACCACCTAGATCTAAGATAGGATATTCTAATCTTGTAGAAACAACTAATTTACTAGTAGAATCTGATAGTGGATTTAACCTTCTCCATGCTGTAGGCAACCAGAGATGCCCTAAAGAGAAGTGCCTGTGCCAAATTCATCAGAGAGTTAATTACCTCTCATAGACGTCTTGATCCCGATGTCGTTTTGAAACCGCTGCCTTCTTTTCAACTGATTTGACTGGAGCCTGTTGACATTAAAATGGATCAAAATCTATAAAAGGTCTAACAAGTAACAGGCTATAATGATTATTTTGGGAATAGTTCCAGTACTATGTGTCCATTTATTATTATTTTTAAAACCAAATTCATGAGAGATTCAAGAAGCCATACACAATAATTTAAAAGAATCACTTAAATTCACTTTTAATTATAAAAATGACTCACATGTTTAGACGGACGTGCACTCTTCTTCCTTGTTTGTGGTGGAGGATCAATGTCATCTTCAGGTTCATCATTGATAATCATTGACTGGTATTTATCACTGGGTTTGACAGTTTTACTTCCGGAGTGTTTCGTCACACTTTGCTTAGATTGTCTTGACCGTGGCTTGTTTTGCTTTCTGTATTGTGGCACATCTTCCTCCTCCTCCTCCTCTTCCTCCCAATCATCTTCCTCTTCTGTTTCTTCCCTTTCCACAGTATGCTTTGGTTTGTGTTTTCGAGTCTTGCTAACTTTGGGCAATTTCTCCTCTTCCTCCTTCTCTTCTTCTTCTTTCTCTTCTTCTTCTTCCTCTTCTTCCTTCTCCTCCTCCAAAGCTTTCATTACCTTATCAATAGACATATTCCGCTTTGATTTTCTCTCGGGATTCTTCTTAATTTCATCATTATTATATTCATCATCATCTAGATCTTCTCCACCATACTGCTTCGCTTTCTTCGACCCAAGTTTATTTTTATCCCGAATTTCAGAAACCTCCACATGTTTCATGTCTCCCGTCTCATCTAACTCTTCCGTTTCAGCTGGCATCAACATTGACATATCTGGATTGAATAAATTAAATGTTGAAGGCTTGGACTTATTACTTGAAATCGTGGACAAATTATGTCGATTTTTCTTAGAGTTGTTCTTATTGAAGGTGGACACCCTTGTGGTTGAATACACCGAGGTTTCTTCTATGTACTTTTGGTGCTTGGTTTTCGACGGAACCTTGTTTTCTTTATTCGACTGTTTATCCGATGCTTTCTTGCTATGTCTACCGAAACTCTTCCAGCTCGTGATGCTTTGCGACATGATCGAAGTCTTGCCTTTGCCTTTGGTTAGTTTCTCCTGCCAGGTTTTCATGTAGTTGGTTGCGATGGTCTCGGAGTTTATAGTTTTCTTGGTTTCAGCCCTGTGCTTGAAGAACTTGGATGTAGAGATTCCGACTTCCTTGATTGGTTTCCCGGCTGCTCTGGCTTCGTCTGCCTGGTCGGACTGCGACAGCCTCTGAAGCTCGGTGTTGAAATCGTACGGATCACCGCCATCGTCTCCTGCGTCGCTGAACTCCGGAAAGTAAAGTCCAGACTGGCGACGTTGATTGGACGAGTCCTTCAAGCTTGAATTTGCATGTGGATATTTCACGACAGCCTGATGAGATGTGGAGATCGCTGGGCTTATAAAAAGATAATGACTGTCTGCCTCTGCCGATGTTTCTGCCTCTTCCACGTACACCGTCCGCTCTTTGGCTTTCCTTGTAGGCAACGTCCTCTTACCACCGATATTTTCCTTCTCCTTTGAATTTTTCGTTCCCGCTCCAGGCTTCTTTTTTCGATTCTGTTTATCTTTCGTTGGCTTTTTAGAATGTTTCTGCGGTATCTTATCGACCTTTGTCTGGGGTCGCTCATCTTCCACATCCTTTGGTTTAGAAGATTTTGACTTTGGTTTCTTATGTGAAGGGAAGTCTTCGTCACTTACATCTGAAACTGATGCATCACGCAAAGATGGAGGTGAATCACGTCCGTCAGATATGTCATTACTTTTCTTAGTCGTAATTCTCGACTCCGACTTAGTTCTCCCTGGTTCTAACACTGAAAATCCAAGATTGCGATGCTCTTTAACAAGCTTTGAAGCGGGTTCAATCAATGTTTCTGAGAGTGTTGTATTGTTGAGATTGTACAGATTCTTCCTCTGTTTGACAGAAATACTACAGTTCTTCACATTAGTATTAGTTTTCTTTACGGCCACTTCTGATTTCTTGCCATTGGTAGCGGCACAAAACTTCTCTTGGTTAGTATTTGTCAGATGTGTTATTTGTCCATCAGTCGAATTGTCTTTTGTGGCTGCAGGTGGCTTAACAAGTTTTCTGGATGAAATATCCTGCGACTCCTGTATGATATTCACCTCACACGATGACTGAGAGGATGGTAAAGATGACAAGTTCTGAACTTCCCGATGACAAGGTGAAACACTTCTCTTGGTACGACGGGAAGTCTTGTCTTTGACATCTGTCTGAGCTGATTTAACGCATTTGTTTGTCATTATTTCAGCAGCAGCTTCTTCTACAATACCCAATTCTCTCGGTTTATTCGGATGAGTTTGTGCTTCATTTTGCTCAACAGACTTTGAATCTTTACAATTGACTGAGGAATTGCCTTTCTGAAATAATGAAAATAGTATTGTAAATGTTAGTTGAGCTTTCAGTCAACCAAAAGTAAATTTACATACATGTGTTTTCAACCTGTTAATACATTTATATTTATATTTTTAAGTTGAGGTTTAGAGACATTTTCCAAATTCTTTCACTTATTACATCATGGCTTGTCAGGAGGAAACCCACAAAATGCAGCGCTGAATGTTGTAGTAATCCTGTGAGCACCGGCTGGTACTGACAGACCAAACATTTCCACTCTACAGACCGCACATCCTAACAATATTGCATCAGAAAACATTAATGCCAGGTTTTTAACACGGGGCCTTTGGCTCCGAAGTCCAAATGTTCTACCATTGAGCTATCATCTGCCTGATTTATAATGAGAACATGTTAGGAGATTCAATCTTGAAAGTACCTTTCTCAGTGTCCTTGAAGAGGTGCTTGCAAAGGATGTTTCAATTCCACTGTCGTCCAAAGATGGCAACCTAAAATTTGAAATGGTGGAAGAATGAACAAATCTGATTACATTTAACTTTAAGACACTAACACAAGCATGGCATTTTCAATTATTCTTTCCATGTTAAAAAGATCAATCAAATGGTAATATTTACAGTTAATTTTCTTCATAAATTACCTTTTTTGTTGCTTTGCTTCAGGACATGAATCTGGTATTATATCTTTTTCACCTGCAGCTGAAATTTGAGAGTAAATTAGCCTAGCCTTCTACCATCCAATCAGACAATTAAAAAAAAGTATTTTGAAGGATTCAGGTGCATACCAGTAGTGGATCTTATTAACCCTCTCCATGCTGAAGGCAACCGGAGATGTCATAAAGGCCTGTGTATACCTAATCCAGCAGGGAAAGGGTTAAAGTAGAAAGCATATACATGCATATTTTTGTGAAAAAGGTTAGTGTATGATATTGCGGAATTTGCAAATATTTATACAAAGCAACCAGCTTCGAAAGACATGGACAGACAGTCAAATTAATGGAATTCTAAGTTTTATTAGAGACAATGAATGCTTAGAAGACACTAGATATTTCTCACCAGATATGCTGTCTCCAGATTTCTTCCTTTCTTTACCATTCTGGATATTCTGGGATTTCTTGGTTGATTTTTCTCCAACTATTACAAAAGGAGTCTTCACCTTTGGCCGTGAAGGTCTTTCCCTGGGAGTCATGGGAGCTGTAAATTCTGAAGGCATAGCATAATCAGATATGGTAATCTATCTATCTGAATACTAATCATGTTAATGGCATTAAAAGTTTGATATTTAATATTGTTGACACTTGAATGCAAATGAAATAAATGGCAGCTTGCAGTATATACTCCCCAGGCAGTTGAGAAGGTGAAATGAGTGCACACTAATCCATTGATAATGCTCAGAGCACATTATCTATTATTATACTAATATTCTGTTGTGTTTTGTTGTTAGTCTTAACCCTCTCCCTGCTGGATTATGCATAGGCACTGCTCTATTTAGGGTATCTCCGGTTGCCCCCAGCAGGGCGATGGTTAAACTAGCCACAGTAGCCAGTTTTATTATTGATTCAGAAAAGGAATTTCACCTTCCGTTTCAATGGATTCTACTTGTTTTCTCCCATTCTGCTTAACTGCACCTGTCTCCACTATCCCCACAGTGGTCCCGTCAAACGATCTCTGACTGCCCGTGGGGTGGTGGTCATCTGACGACACTGACCGAGCAGGGGTGGACATGGGTATGCAGGGCACAGAAACCTTAACTCGCACAGGTGTGCTTCCTGGCATGCTTCCCTGAGAACTTGGCTGACGTTTACTTTGGGAGACGTTTCTTTTTGGGTGTTCATACAGTGGTGATTCTGTCTGAAATGACGATACTTCAATAATGAAAGACTTTAAATATGTTATAAAACAATAATAATTTTTTTAAATATATTTTTTAAAACATGCAGTTAAGTATAATAATAATAATAATAATAATAATAATAATAAAGAGACTGCAACAATGACATTGTGTTTACCTCATTATAATGTTCTTTTGGCAAGTTGAGCTGCACTGGCATAATTACTGAAGAAACCTTTCTCTGGAAAGTAATACGGGTACATTGAACAGATAACAGAAGAATAATCCACTAGAAACAAGAATACATGTTACCCATATCCTTAAAGGTTCGGTCATAGCTATTCAATTCCCTGTTTTGCCATTTATTTGTGATATAAATGTTTTTGGCTTCATTGTTGAAAATAAATATAACATTATACAAATATAATTTAGCATCGAGACAGTTTTCGAAATGAAAACATAGCATATTATTAATTTATACTTGAAATAATTTAGGGTACCTACACTCGTACACCTATCACTTCCATACACAAACATCAGAGCCTTCCTCATGTTATATTTGGTGTCGACATGCAGTTCAAAGATTCTGCCAACACACTGCATCATGTTTGGATAGAGTGAGCTGATATCACTTCTCAGTTCGATGTTAGCTACTCCGACATTTGTGGCATCTTCTACAAGGCAAGGAAACAGTTATATTTATAATCTAACAAACTTCTTACTCATAATAGTGATTGACAATAGTCAATTTATCTTGTTCCGATAATTAGGTGCGATTCTTTTATTTAAATCAGCTACTTCCTGCGGCTAGACTGTTTTATTTGCAAGCCGACTTGCACCGCTATCTAGTGACCAGTGCATTTCGGCTAGAGAAAAGTCGGCCGAGTTGTTTTATTTGCACTTTTGCCATCAAGTGACATACTCTCGAACCATAATAAACATGGACCCGTATTCTCGAAACCTCTTAGCTAAGAACTTCTTAGTGAAAAAATATCTCTTAAAAATATAAAACAAGCAGAAACCCAGTTAGGCAAATTCTCAGTACTTACAAACTTCTTAGGACTTACAAAGTTTCGAGAATATGGGCCCTGGTATCAACCAACCTGTGTAACTGTACGCCTTCACATCACCAACTGACACACTGATGGTCTCCCACAGCTCAAGATCGCCCAGACTCTGCAACAAGAATGCATAAACTTGTACACTGAACTTATGAATGCAGTTCTGTGGTATTGTATGCCAGGCTGTCTAATTCACAATGTAATAGTATAGTGAAGCAGGAATGGAAACTTCATAGACCAAACAGTGATACAAATAATAAATGTTTACAGAATTCCTA
The DNA here is from genome assembly GCA_032361465.1 of Lepetodrilus tevnianus. Taxonomy (NCBI): domain Eukaryota; kingdom Metazoa; phylum Mollusca; class Gastropoda; order Lepetellida; family Lepetodrilidae; genus Lepetodrilus; species Lepetodrilus tevnianus. The sequence goes on along the minus strand of JAUTBX010078651.1, from coordinate 1,164 downwards.
CTGGCCCTTATGATACTGGCCCTTTAGCATTTGGAGAAATGGCCCAGGTTAGCGGGCTGTGTTAATTTCCATCCCTGTCTCACTTCCTATTCTGTTTTAACACTCTCACTGCTGTATTAGACACAAGCACTGCTCTATATGGCATCTGGTTGCCTCCAGCATGGAGTGGGTTAAGCAAATCTTTCCTGAGATTGTGTGCACCAAGATGAATGATGAATGAAAAATTATAAATGTACGATGTATGCTTTATAAAACTGAATGCAGTTCATACAATATTTCAAAGTTAAATTCAGCAAGCGGGCGAGACATGGTAAACTGAGATGTTTACTCCAGCACCCAACTTACACATTGACTGTTGATTTCTGTTACATCCTGTTCACAAAACAGGCTGATTCGTTTTGTGCCATAGTTGAAGTCGACCCAAAATTCCTTGTAGTCATCATCACATGGTTTTCTTAGCTGCAACAATACAGAACATCAAGACTAAATACATGTAGGAGACAAATATTACATTGAATACCTTACAATTATAATAAAATGGGATTTTAAAAAAATAATATTGTCATTATTGATGCAACAAGTTTTTTTTTTATGTCGAATGAAACCTTTTATGTCTCTTCACACTGCAAAGATTGAAACGCCAGTATTACCTTTTTCTGACCAAATATTGCGTTCCGACATGGGACAGAATAGACCCTGAAACAGCAGAAGATAGTACTATTTGGATAATACCTGGTCTTTCCTCAATGTTTTAAACTTACTGGAGTTGAAATCTGTAATTTGTAATTATCAATGGGAAGAATCATAAAATCCTTACGAAAACTGCCATGAACTCCTAACATTGAAATATTCCAGTTAAAATTCACAACTAAAATATCAGCCATGATTACATACAGCTCATTGGATATTGATTGCAATATATATGAAAATTTGAAGGAGATTTAGATTATCTCCTCTTTTGCATATTTCCTCTCTTAATAAAGAGCTATTGATATCAGAGTGGGACATCCCCTGTCCCAAATAATAATAAAAAAGCTGGTTGTTCCATCCCCTCATGACCCACGACTTCCGCGCATGCGCCGTCATCCATATCCTTTTTCCTTCCATTTCCATCTTATTCCGTCTTCCGCTCGCGGGGTTGGCTGGGCGGGTATTAGTGCATGA
>JAUTBX010078318.1:0-12344 GCA_032361465.1 Lepetodrilus tevnianus | reverse complement strand
TTATGATAAATTTAGAGGAGCTCTTTTCTCACTAAGAAGTTCTTAGCTAAGAAGTTTCGAGAATATGGGCCCTGGGTCGGTATTCATAAAGGGGCTAAGTCAGTTTTTGAAGACCAAATATATAGCAACAACTGACTTAAGCCCCTTTATGAATACCGGCCCTGCGTTTCACGAAAGGGGTGTATATTTACGCACGGAATACATGTTAATCCGTGCTTTACGTCTTGATAAGTATACGTCCGGCATACATATACATCCCATTCATGACACGCAGACCAGAACATCATCACTACACATTAACAATTCGTAACACTGCACTATATGGCACTATATATACAGTGCATAGCACTGCAGGACACTCACACCGTCCTTCATTTTGAAAACACACATGTCCCCCGAGTTAATACAAACAACATTGAATTACCGGTAGATTTGAATGTGTTGCGTATATGCAATGAAGTAAACCGTTAGTAACAATTATGCTGACTGTGTTGGGCAAAGGGAATTGGGTTTTGATATGAAACAAGACCTTAAGCTACACCAATACGTAGAGTGGTCATCAGCTGTGTGAACAGTTAATGCATCAGATTATGTCAATATTTGTCTATAGCTATTCCATCTTTAAGCACTTGTGGGTCCATTTAGTCTATCGTATATCCCAGCTGACTAGACAGATGCATACTGCATATCTGATTAATAGTGTACTCAAACTGGTCAAAATGCCATCGGCCAAATTAAGATGTAAAATCAATGTTTATATGCTATCATCACGTGTTAATCGCCTGACAAAGACACACTGCATAGGTGAATTAGCTGTAATAGTGAAAATCAGAGCAGTAGTGATATGCAAATATGATCACTGTAGTGAACGTGATTTTCGTAAGTGTAAGTGTACGACAAACACATGAGATGCATACCGACATTCTATACTATTTGATACTTAATTTTGGAAATATAAGTAATACGCTACATAGTCATAGTGTACATGAACTGACGAGTAAAAGTAAACATACCAAACATTTAGTTATATGCTTAACATTTTTAGAAACCATGATGAAAACTTCAAAGTTGTAATACCTTTTCATAACATTATTAGTATATGCTCTGGCAGTCGACTGTGTTACAATGTTTGTTTGTTGGTTTACAATGTTGCACAGGCACAACTATACTACTTTAACGGCGAAACACAAACTTAGGAGACACTTTATTGGCAAACGTAAACGTGGAAACAGTTATGTCATTCAACAAACACAATATCTCCAAGTGCGCATAAAGTACCGTTAGAGTAAACACCTTTAGGTGATCACAGTTAAAGTAACGACTTAAGTAACTTTAAAATCACTCACAACAATTACCTAGCCCTTTTCATGCTGACATAAAACTCGTAGACGTTATTGGGTTAACACTGAGGAATTACCGTGGAGTGAACTCAGACACATTTCATGGGAGGATTTCGCCAGCGGGGGTGGAATAGAACGTGTTTGAACACTCTTCCGAGGAACACAATTCAAACATCCCTTGTTATGTTGTTTTTGTATTGATTTTTTGAAAAATCATTATGCATTACTTCTTCTTTACCAAGCTGTTAGCATCTGCTGTTGGACATGTTCGAACATGCACACATGCGTAGGTGCATACGGTATATGGTAATATCGTTAGTGGAGCATAGCTGGAATTAATCGTCTCATAAACACCCTATCAAAGGATAATGGGGATAATATTTTCCGATACAAACTTAGATCTTCAAGGAGAACTACCTCTTCAAACACGTATTACAATGAACATCAATACGCGTGATGGTTACGTTTCGGCCAATACAACTACTTGAAACAATCACTTTACCGGTTTATCAATTTTAAAACATAAGTTAGTTGTTTTTAAATATATTTAGTTAACGAGGTTTTGCTTTATTGTTGCCAGTTACGTACCGTATCTACATAAGCCAAAATAACCGCGTACTACTTAGTGCGTGTACAGTGTACACATGCTAACTAATTGTGAAGAAATGTGCTAATGTAAAAAGAAAATCATATTACATTCCCAAAATAAAACGAACACTTATAAGAACATGTTGAAGGTTTGAAGAATGTGTATTTCTATTTCCTAAATTGAATTTATGGCCATGCATGTTCAATGTAATTACCAATACAACTAGCACAGTGTGAATCAGTTTATGGCAATTTGCAAGGACACGAACTACGCCCATTTCTAATCACTTTGCAGCGTATTGGGTCATTCACCTTCACGGTTATTCAAGTAATATTGATGACACATGAGTTAGCACAGTGCAGCTACATGTACGTGTCTGGTATAGTAACGGTGTCCACTCTACTGCGAAACATATGCACAGTGACAGTACCGCGCGCATGGCATTGCCGGTTGATATGGCTAAATATTAGCTCTCTTGGTGGATCGCACATCATATTTGTCCAAGAAATCAATCCTCAATCATATCTAATGGGAGCGTGTGGTTGCTATCAACTTCAAACGCATCTGAACGTATTTTGACAAGGATATCCATCCAGCACATATACATGTATCTGCGTATACGTGTTTATCAAACGTGGCTCTCCTCTACTGTAAAGTAGCCCTAACACCAGTACTAGCCATAGACCACAGCATTGCAAAGGGCGGTGATAAGGTTACGTTAGAGTTAGGTCGTCTTGTATAGACCAGACATGATCAATAATATATTAGTGATATATGCGAATGTATTGAACTTGAATGCTATCTGCACATACTGTCCATACTGTATACTTTATTTGAAATAAAAGCTAGGAATTGCATTGGAAATTCTAAAAAACAGATGTTCAGTACAAATGTTCATAAAAGAGAGAGAGAGAGCGAGCGAGAGAAAGAGAGAGAGCGAGAGAGAGAGAGAGAGAGAATGAGATATGAGAAAGGATAGAGAGTGAGACACACACACACACACACACGCACACACACACACAAACACACATACACACACACACACATACACGCACGCACACAAAACACATACACACACACACACACACACATATATACAATAGGTTTTTTTTAAAGTAGGCACTAAGACTATATAAATACAAGAAAGAGAAAGATGTCGAAAATCGTGACCGTGTAACATCAACATTATTGAATATAAAGGTTTGACATATATTTATCGGCTTTACAACATACTACACACAAGAAAGAGGAGGCACGATTCATAATCAGTAAAATGCCATGACCCCTCGCACACACAGGGAACCAATCAGAAAGACAATCGTACGTGTTATCAATACACGAACTACTGTCACATGGAAAAAATGGAGTTGTCGCTTATATTGGTTTTCGGTTATCGTATCCCGTGAACCAAAAACACCACCCATTGTTTCTGTTCAGAGACATCCTCAAGGTCAATGAACAAGCATTGATTATTGGCTGTCTGCGAATAGCATACTCATATGGCTTTATGTGAACAACATACTCGAGTATTGTAATTATACAATAAATCTATCCCCGGCTTGTAACTCTGATTGCTTGGGCCACGCATGAGTAGGCACTATTTGCGCAAGTAGTATTTAGCACCAACCTACTAACTCACTAGTTAACTCAATGAGAACAACCCAAATACTACTGAATACATGTTCTGTATGCAGCCTGAATTGATGTATAGAGCCGCTTTCAATAGTAGTTTACTCTAATTAGGACTACCACGTTGGTACGCACATGTTCCTGCTTGTAAATGCTTTCCTCCATCGCTTGGTACTAGCTAACGGAATATTCTGCCGTAGTTAGAACAGGGATGTACCTCGCTCAGATAGGTTTAATCTGAGTGTCAATTAGAACATCTATACTTAGGAGCTTTGCTTTCTACATTTCAATAAGGATATGTGATGCTTTCTGAACTAACCTGGAAAACACGAATACACTAACAGTTCAACTGATCGACAGACTAGATGTTACATATGATACATATTGACAATCATTTGGACATTGCACAAGCAGGGAGACGACAACTCCCATACTTTAACGTATGTCGGTATGACCCGGTCGTGGTTTGACCCATCGACCTTCTGCACTCCGGTCGGGCACTCTAATCTACACACCACGGAGTCGGTACGTAACGCTCTCTTTGCAACTTGTATTAACACTCTCTTTGCAGTGTATTAGTATTATAGTGGATACGAGAGCTTCGTGCAAGGGTGCCCTCGGTTATAATGCAATGCTACGAATATGCTTTTTGAATGTATAGTAATGCTAGGAAGACGTTTTTCGAGAGTGGATTTAGCACGATATGTGTGCACATTATTATTATTATTATGATTAAGATTACTGTTAATATTGCGATTATTATTTATGTATTAGTATTAGTATTATTAAACCCGCCAGTTGGCATGCTATTTATTGTTTCGCAGTTATTTGTATACTGTACGTAGTTCTGTCAGAAAGGTATCTCCTGGCATAACTCAATGTTATTGTAGGCAGCCATATTTATGTCAGGTGTTGATGTGCATGTTTCGGGCTATACTCCAAGTGACACCATATTCCTGAGATAAAAGTGGATATTTCCACCAGTGATACATGCTTTCTTGTGTTGAATGGTGATGTCCCGATATATAGTGCATGCACCACTTTAGGAAACCATGATTTAGACTTTGGTTCTGTCTGTGATGCTGTAATAGAACACACTTTACAAGTTTATACATGTTTTTGAAAATATGTATAATTACGCATCCATATAATTTGAAAAGTTTTAAATATAACTATGCCATGCCAACATTCCACTGTGAAATTGCTAAATTCTGCGTCAATAAAAACAGGCATATCCGTTCATCAGATACACCACTAACATTATCCATCATCATATATTTCAAATTATACTTACACAAATTAAAACTGCACATCTCCCTATCTGGGTTTGACATTGTAGAAGTAATCTCGTTGAGTGATCGTAGGGATGTGTTCATGTCTGCGATACAAGTGCATTTTGATAGGTATCTGATGAAAGACATTGTTCGTTGATTAGCCTTCTGAAGAATAGACATGGCCACGGTATAGTGGTAGATGCATTTACGATAACCGGGATGTTGGCAATGATATATGGTCTAGACTGGCAACTATATCTATAACTATGACTGGAGTATATCAGATGGTGGAATGTTTGGCTATGCTGCATTTGTTGATGTTTGATGCCATGCTTGAAATCCCGTGATGAAGTATTTGGCTGAAACACCAGTTCCTTGTCAAATAGTAAGGCAGTTTACATACGGTGAACTTAAAAGTGATCCAGTTACCCTCGCTAGTACTGAGTATAGTAGTGACTAGTGACTATAGTGTCTAGTGCTCATGACCACACACTCAACTTCCGGCATACGTATAAATACATCGTCATGCTCGTATAATATCCATATATGCATACACACATTACTTTGAATTGTGTGGCTATACCGAATAATCAAATAACTACCACAACTTTTACAATGTAGACTTTGGGGGAAATTATTTCCTCAAAGACAAAGGTCCCCTTAATATTATATATTTACAAGTATACACCGCACATATTAATGTCCCACTAACCGATTTCTTAAAAGTAAATTGTCAGTATATCAATTCCATTGTAGTATGATATCTATCCGATGCTATATGGACATGCATTACGTTTGCCTATCCAAATGTATTAGTAGGCATTGTATAGCAATCTCCGAAGACCACTGCCATGTAGGTAATTATTAAACAGAAAAGACACCCACGTGTTCTACGTGTTTCATGGTGTGCCAGAGATTGAAATACAAAAACAAGCGATAACATTTTTCTGGCAAATATAACCTGCACTCATTACACGTGTACTACCAAAGCATGGCACACTCGTGCACTCGTAGACATAACACAAACTTGATATACTGAACACTTCATTCTCCAGGACAGCGTAATAATGTATGGCATTGCACTTAGTAGCCTGCACCCTCACCACACTGTACGGCGAATAATATTTATTTTTAAATAAACAATACAAACGAAAACAAGGAATCTATATTTGTAAAATAACGCGAATGTAATTACTAGAAAGCTACAAAAAAAGAAACAACTGCGTCCATTATGCAATGCCGACGCTTCAACTTCCAATTGCTGGCTAGATTGTATTGTGGAAAGACGCATAAATATGAATACATCCCACAACATTATTACGTTTGGAAAACTATTATATTTAAAGTGTGTTCAACAATCTCATGACATTTAAGCAGTCATGGCAAACAATTGACGGTTAAAGGTTAGGTACATGCAGACACATCTAGCGAAAGTATAAAATGAATTTAAAATCTAAAATTGCATTTAAATATACTTTTAGTATACGTATTCGTGGATAAAAATATGTGACTGTAATTATGCATTACACGAGTTGGATCAGCCTAAATGAAGACAAATTCAATCACAGCAAAACTAGTTAGGGGTCTTATTTTAGGATCTTTTAAAACAGGATAATACAGGATCCTGCCATGACATGTATACCCCTGAAGTCCTGGCTCCGAGATTACGAAACATTTCTGAGTACGTGTTTGTGCTCAACTCACGTGCTATGCTCAAACACATGACGTTTTATGAACAACATTCTGAGTTGAGTACTCTGAAAAGTTTCGTAATCTCGGGGCCAGGTTTTTATTGTAATCATCCTGGCCCGGACACCTAACTGGACACTTACATTGTTTTACTGTGTCGCATACAGACTGTGAACAATCTACAAGTCAATGCATTCACTATTAATCATAATAACCACTAGGAACTGTCTAATACGTATGCCAAAGTTATCTACGAAGACGTGACAAATAAGCCGTCTAAAAGGGCCTCTATATACACATTGGCTATGGATACCCATCAGGAACGTCTAGTATAGGCACGATCTAACAGACATTGCGTCGACGGACATCCTACGAAGCTTCTTAAAAGATGTAACGACTAGGAAGAATCTCACATACCTAACGACTAGCAAGTAGTTTAACAGACTTAACGCTTGGGAACATCATAACACGTTCTCGCTAATCAGTCATCATCATAAATCTAATCATTCATCATCATAAATCTAATCATTCATCATCATGAATCTAATTATTCAGCATCATCAATTAATCATTCAGCATCATCAATCGAATCAGTTTGATGTGGCGCTAGGGCCTTCGTTTCAACTATGTCTAATTACGATCGGAATCGGTTTGATAGAATCGAATATCGCCAATAATCATGTTTACATGCATTGACCCGCATACCACCATCACTTGCAATATTGACAAGGCTTTAATGTTAAACACATAATTATTATTGCGTCGAAAAGTAATCTGCTAAAAATAAAAGTCACACACACACACACACACACGCACACATGCACACGGACACACACACACACACACATACACACGCATACACACACACACACACACACACACATAAACACTCACATACACACACACCAACATACACACGCGCGCGCACAAACAAACACTGCTCACACACAAAAGCATACACGACCGTTCCTATTTCAACAAGCATTAAACATTCACGTTGTAAATCCTTATCAGACGGAACGGTTGGTCGTAGATAAATCCTTGCATGTTCTGAGTGAGACTCCAACCGTTGCTCTAATCCAGTCCAGTATAGGATACAAGTGCCGTGCTTACATGCCGAGGAGCAATAAAAGCGAAATCATGCATGTTTAAACAGCTCAGTGGGCTCTCAGGGTATTTAGACTGGCGAAGAGTCGTTTATTAAAAAACACCAAACAGAATGGAGAAAACGGCAAGAAGACTTTGAGTGAGAGAGATGGCGCCTGCACCGGTAGATGAGATATATTTTCCAGATTTGTTGTTATAGTTCAATCGTTGAAACTAGTATATTCCAGAGATGCTACACTGTTGTGCAGAGAGAGTTCACGCAGATGTGTTTTTTCTTCATTTTGGGGTGCTATCTGAAAACAAATATACTTTAGTCTGAAGCAACAGAAGTGGCGGCCATACATTGTTTCCACACAACCGTGAATGTAATTATTCCTTGATTACAGACGTCCTTGGAATTCCTCCCACGTAATTACTAGGTGAACGTGCGTTTCCACGTGCAAACAAAAGCTTTCTCCTGTTTGCTATCGTTCTCTGTTTTCTCTCTCTCTCTCTCTCTCTATCTCTTTCTTTCTCTGTATATCCCTATCTCTCTCTATCTCGCTCTCTCTCTCTCTCTCTCTCTCTCTCTCTCTCTCTCTCTCTCTCTCTCGCTCTCTCTCGCTCACTCTCTGTTATACATTTGCAATAAAACATTGTATCTAATGGCTCCGAAGAAAACTATATACATGTTGTTCTTTAATTCACTAGTTATGTTTGTATAGTGTGTGTGTGTGTGTTTGTGTGTGCGTGTGTGTTTATTGCACTATAGCCCGACTGTTCTCACTCTATCCTCATCCAAACCATAATTCTGAAAAACTACTACTACTATAGTATATTACTACTATTACTACCACCACGACCACCACCACTACTAGTACTACTACTACTACTACTGCTACTACCACAACCTCCGTCGCCACCATCACCACCACCACTATCACCACAACGACTCCTGCTCTTCTAGCTCCTGTTCTGTTATTGCATCAACTACAATCACCAGCATTCATCTCCTAGCATACATTTGGCTTACCTATGATTAATATATGCACAGTCTGATCTGTTACAGTATGATATGTCTTGTAGACATCCAGCAGATACATCGAACGGCTACCAGCGATGTCCTGTTTAATATCCGAGTTACAAAACGATGACAAGATAAATGGAATATCGCGAAAAGCTTAACACGACGGATCAAATGGTCGCCGAAAGAAATGAGATCAAACGAAATATGTAGACAGGATACGTCGGAAATATGGCAGTAACGTGTTTGCCATGATTAGTAATTGCGTCTAAGGCATTGCCGTTGACGGACGTCTAAGACATTGTCGTTGACGTTCCAGTATGCATGTCCTGTACTATATAGTTACGAGGCATCAAGATCTCGTCATGTTCTCGTGTGACATCCGGGCCTCGTAGACATCACCGGATACAGTTCTGCTTTGACTCTACATCGTAATTTACTAACTACGTTCTTGAAATCTGTATTATGTGTTTCCTTTGGCTAGACATTCATCACTGCTAATTTGCAGGTAGCATTCGTTATTAACACGCTGCATTCTCATTAGCCATACTATTAGATCAGTTAACTATTTGAATTGCTAATCTTAAACAATTAATACAAAAACATCACACGCAGTGTATTATGGGAATCACTTGTTTACAACATACTAGTACACGTACATGGAGTTATGTACATTCATAGATAGAAGATTCAACTAGAAACCAAACTCCGTCTCTCTGTGTCTGTCTGTCTGTCTCTGTATCTGTCTATATGTCTGTCTCTGTATCTGGCTATATGTCTGTCTCTCTTTCAACATTATTTCACTTATTTCACGGCTTGTCAGTTAATGGAATATAGAACCATCCGTAGCGATAAATGTTGCGGTAAACCTGCTAATAACGACTGATATTGAGAAACCAATGATGTCGTTCCTTTGCCAAAACACACGCATCGCATTCAGGATCTAAAATACCATTGCACTACTACCCGCCCCGTTCAGCCAATAGTACACTTTAACATAATTATACATCATGAAGTTAGATTTTTCTTTAAAGGGGAAACAACATGGGAAATATATACAATTCATACTATTAACGTTTCTCATAAATACTCGTTTTCACTATGAATATCGTGGGACAGGATAAATGTAATTAATGAATTGCCTTTGGGCATGCTTTTCACGGTATTCGATAGCTAGCATCAATGCCTATTCATTGCACAAGTGTCTTATGTAAATTAAATACTTTCAGTTAGGTGGATACGTTCGCCCATTCTAATATTCCTGTGTGCAGTTGACTAGTCAGTTGGCGTGTAACTGATTTACCGTGCTGGGCCAGGCACAATACAGTCACATCGCCTGACCTGACTTCATCGATGGTTGAACGCCTTTCTGAACAGCCATTACTTCACATACAGTCTAGTGCCACCGTTAGTAAATCTACGAGTTTATGAATTGCACATGACAAGACACACCACAGACTGCACAGAGAATTGAGCCTAAACGTGGGCGTGGTTTGGACCTCTATACGATTGAATCAATCGAGTGAAAAATGTATGGGGAATGATATGAACCTGCTACAATGGCATGGACTGGCATTGCGCATACTTAATTTAATGAACAATATGTTATAACTGTTACTATGGTATACCGATAGGTGCTGGAACTGTACATAGTATTGTAATAACACGAGTGTGGAAAGGGTAGATGCATCATGCATTACAATTACGCAACGTATGCCAATCAAATTGGTTGAAACGGTGGGGAATGTGGAATATTGGCCAGCGATGGTGTTATTGGTTAAATTTATCATGATGATTTGACCAAGGAAACCTATTTGGATAGGCATGCACCCAGCCACGGTGGACATAACATGTTTGGTGAAATATGTTATGTCTACTGTAAATTGTATGGTAAACAATGCACATTGTGATGAGAACCCTATCGCATCTAAATAGACTAAATCATACATATGCTTCAGTGCAAATATATAACTGAATATTGGACACAAAACAATGACCATTGAATCAACATATTCAACATTGATCACAGGATACTACACTCGGTACCATCATGATAACAACAACATAACTGCATATCCTATGTGGACATCACTGAGAATCATGCATGAGCATGAATATCCAACAGGGATCGGTGGGTGTCCTCACGTGACGATGGCCACACACGACTCACCACGCATGCGTGAGTTCATTCACACGATCTCCTTCCGCCGTGACACCCAGAGTGGAGCGCCCACTAGAACTCATGTATAAGTGATGCGTTCACACCGAGCAGACCACTGCACGAGTACAGTATAGGTATCTTCAAACTCCTGGCTTGTGCCGTACTTCATATCTAGCATACAGGCAATGGATTCATCCTGACAACTCGTCATAACCAACCATCATACTGCACCGTGACAACACACCGAGGACACATGTTGATCGTCATAGGTAGCCAAGTTATGTGTGGAACATCTTCTGAGCACAGACCAGTATGCCTACTTAGTATAACACTCGTCAACCGGTATGATGTGTGTTTTGAGGATGAGTGCATTTATGTGTGTGTCTGTGTGTGTGTGTGTGTGTGTGTGTGTCTCTGTGTGTGTGGGTGTGTGTGTGTGTGTGTGTGTGCGTGTGTGTGTGTATTTGTATGTGTGTGTGTCTGTGTCTGTGTCTGGGTCTGTGTCTGTGTCTGCGTGTACGTGTGCGGTGTGCGTGTGTGAGTGTGCGGTGTGCGTGTGCATGTGCGTGTGTGTGTGCGCGTGTGTGTGTGCATGTGCGTGTGCATGTGCGTGTGTGTGTGCGCGTGTGTGTGTGCATGTGCGTGTGCGTGTGTCTGTGTTTGTGTATGTTGTATATGTTGGTGCAACTGTGCTGTATGTAGATACAGTACATTGTGTTACTGTGCCACCATAGAGGAACTAATCTTGCTATTGCCGACTTCTTCTTAGGGCAGATCAAGTCCTACTGAGTCTGACAGATTTCTGTACAACTGCCAAGTATTGATTCCTATATAGTAATTAGGTATACCTCATGAAATGTGATTCCCGTATCTTATTAGTGACAATAATGCTATTAATTAAGTGCCCATTATTGATTCAGATCATTTAATTACTCAAATTCCTTGATTGTCTTCAGAGATAATGATAACATAATGTGTAACATGTTTTATGTATGTGTTATAGGTGTGCCTCACAAAGTTAATGTTTAATGTTATAATGTGACAAATAAGTAATTTGATTTCTTTCTTTAAATTATAAATATAATTAGTAATTTTGCAATTATCTGAGACAAATACCCAATTTGTCATGACCATACCCCGAATTTCAAAATAATTAAAACACATATCTTTTTTATGTTCATACAACTGACAAAAACTCAGATGTTTTAATTCTCATAATTCTGAAAGTATACTTCATTGAGTTCATTTATAATTATACATTCCTTTCAACAATAATATCCATCATCATATTGCAAATTGCAAACGTTTTGCTTTAATGAAGCTTAACCCAGGCGTGACTGTTCAGTGAAGCCTGTGAACACACTTGTACGCACCTTAGCCTGGTGTATCTATTGATCTATCTAGACACTCACTCACTGAGTGGCAGCTGTTTTATTTCTGACATATCCCAGCTTGTAATAACCATACAGAAATTTAACAATTATTTCCTTCAAAGCATGTTAGAGAAACATAATTATTTCTAGTAAATATTAGAAAGAATGCAGACCTTTCT
>JAUTBX010078207.1:0-12346 GCA_032361465.1 Lepetodrilus tevnianus | reverse complement strand
AGTACATATGCATGCAAGTCATGATATTAGTGAAAGATTCTAGAAAGTGACTTTAAACCCCAAATCAATCAACCAAATCTGAGTTGTGGGTGGTTTCATTTGTATTCATGCTGACACGGTAGATCATACCTTGATCAAAGTGATCGATATGACATGACCGTTGGACGGATTCATTTGAATTGACCATTTGCTTAAGGGTATGGGGGCTTAGCTAGTATTGAGCCTGTTACTATCATCTAACCCATTTGGACATAACTCATGCATCATCTCTACGGCTCAAACTATGTGATACAACAAGTCTCGTTCATGTCTAAGAGTACAGTGTATGTGTACCCAAATAGTGTCAATCATATATTTATCTATTCAACTTGCTGGGTGTATCTTGCATAATAGTTCTTAGTAAACTGCAAGTTAGTACATGGTAGTTCCATATGCATTGTACTGTCAATGAAATGATACCAGCATACTAGCTAATACATATAACGTACTCATTGGAACCGGCTATTGTTGTCCGTTATATGCGAAGTCCGTTATACGCAGCATATCATGCCGTAATTAGCATTAGACGGGACCGGGACTTCAAATTCAGTCCGTTATAGGCGAGTGTCCAGTTTATCCGAGGCCGGTATATGCGAGGTCTACTGTATTGTGAACCATCTACTCTAACAGTAGTATACTGTAAACATTCTGAATTGAAATGAATACCTTGCATATGGCTCGAACCGTTTCAGTTGAACACGTCAACAGTTAAATATAGACATAGTTTGTAGACCTTATAGAAGGTTCATTAAACAAGGTAATTTCCTTTTTTTCAAAACAGAAACAAATATCTCGTTATGTGATTTATTGCATAAATCTACATAATAACATGATTGTTCTAGAGTTGTCTAGTGATTCTACAATGTATATACACAAACAATTCTCACATGGCGAACAAAACCGGTTGAAAATGAATGAAGGATGAAATTAAATAATATTTACAATGACCGATGAATATTATGACATAAACTCAGACGAAAAAAAAAAAAGCTAACAAAAAGTATTATTCACGGAGATGTGTAACAATCGACGTATCAGATCTTGGCGGATTTCATGGCAAACAAATCTTACATCCCAAGTGTAGCATTTTCAACCTTTAAAAACATGCTCGAAATTAACGAAATATGCATCTGAATGCTGCGACTTGACATGAGGCCCTATCTTGTATGCTTATGTATTGGCTAGTCGATGGGATGCGCATGCGTAAAGCCGCTACAATGCAAAACCCAATACGGATACATATGAGAAATAAAAATGTACAACTTTGTACCATAAATAGTTACATAATGGTAATAGTCGTCCCTTACGTCGCGTCGAAACTCCATAACGGAGATTTCTGTGAATGCGTTATTAATTTAGATAGTTGTGGATCATAATGTAACACTTAATAATTGTTCCTCTGTAGACACACCATCAGTGTTTGTGTCAGCACGTGCTACTATACAGCCTCAGGTAACTCTTGTCCATATCTATTCGTGTAAACAACATTGGCATGCAAGTTACTTTGACTTGAAAATCTCAAAACAAATATGTTCGTATCACAGTATTTCTTCTTGATGTCTGTACCCACGCCGTCCTCAGTATAGTAAAACACGTGGTCTGTACCCACGCCGTCCTCTGTATAGTAAAACACGTGGTCTGTACCCACGCCGTCCTCTGTATAGTAAAACACGTGGTCTCCACAGCTGGAGAGCGTCGTCAGCGTATAAATGCACATTTAATGCCGTAGGGGAATATCCTGTTCATAGAAGAGTTCAGTGTTCTATATTGTTCGTGAGGTTTTCGATAAAGTGTGGGTATGCCCTTATGGTCAGTCTAGCACCACTAGCGAGGGGAGGGGGGAGGGGAACGTTGTGAACCGTACATCGATGAAATGTCCATGTCATGCCGAATGAATGACATCTCGACTTTGACCTGAGTCTAACAAGTGGTCAGGTTGAGTTGGGTTTTTTTTCTCCAGAAGAATAAATACAACATTTTGATACGAACGACACCATGAACTAATGTTTCGGATAGTAATGGATTCCGTCTTGTCTTGGTCGTTCTAGGTTACAATGACATCAGTCTGTATAGAGAACAATGAACAATGAGTAGTTCACCTCTAGATCCACATTCAGGATTGAACCTCAGTGAATTCTGAGTGAATTTTATCCAACGTTCCCATGATGCTTCCATAAAGCAGATCTCCGGATGATTGGTCGGTTCCATATAGACCGTAAGACGGCCCGTGATTGGCTGAAGCTGTCGGCTATGTCGACTGCCTTTTTGACGAAGAATGACGTCACTTCCGGAACAGCTTTGCAATTTTCCGTTTGAGACGCGCCCTCGTCATTGGAGGTCAGATCGGGAAGACTTGGTTTGAGACTGTAAATACGAATAAAAACATATATACTAAATGTGAAATAAATTAAACAGGCATATACAATAAAATGTTTTTACATTTCACCGTGTAACCGGTCATGGCGCAGCGTGGTTTGAGTACCTTGTCCAATGTTACTTAGCATCCATACTGGTCCAGAACAGAACTGACAAGAACGTATATTCAGTCAGGCAGAGGGCCTCGGCATATCAGGTACACATATACGTTACAAAAACAAATTACAATCGCGGACATAGATTTGCTAGGAGGGTTTTCATTTCCAAAGGGTGAACTTCGGACAGGGGGGTGCGGCGTGTTAAGTAAGCTATCTACTCTGTTGCTGTCGCTTGACGTGCGGATGGCATTTTTAATATTAATGTACACGCATGTTTTACAACGCTATCGGCATGCATACTATGAAAGCTGTCTATGCGAGCTAACATTAGACGGTGTGTTTTACTGCAATGTCTGAACATTAAACTATACGTCAACTGTGTGTAAATGTTAAGTATGTAAGATGGATTGATTATATTCACGAATAAGCGCTGCTGTTGTCTGCCCTAAAGCTGCCGAGTTTCTCAAGGTGAAGTAACGTGGAATGTTACGCGAGTTCTACCGGGATATCATCTGCATATGGCATATTTCAATGGTTATTCACCTCACTGTCACATCTGACCCAATATTTCTAGTGCTAATAGAAACGGCTAGTCTGAGGGACGGCTAGACTGAATGAGAAATCCTTCGTGTGATGGTTATTCGTACATTATTTATTATTATTATTCGATGTATTTTGTTGTGATTTCTCATTACATTATTTACGGCAATAGTATATTTTTAAAATATCAAATAACAAGGATGACAATAATGATCATGATAATAATAATACATACTTAATTATTTATTGATAATACAGTTATTTTATTTTGCTAATGGATATGACATTGATATTATAATAAGTTGCTGGTTTGTCTTGAATACGTATACATGTGTAAGTGGTCTGTCGCAAACAATTACTCGTATATCTAGACAATGAGTATAACCAAATACAGCCCAGAACGTCATTTATCTACCAGTTCAGAAAAGTTACCCAGCGAAACTTCTGGATACAGAATAAGTAGAATTGACATATTAGGGAATCCTGCAAATTTTGACAACAAACTAGAGATAGTGAAAACCTAAGATGTGATAAATTCCAGCACTACCGGCAGTTTGATCAAGTAGAATCATAAATAATGCATGATATCACTTGTCTAAACATCGCGCAGAGAACGCGTACAGTAAATCCCTCAAATGTTCCTATCTTATCCCCCTTGTCTATCTGTCTAGACAATCGTTTACACGGTCGAACGCTAACGATTCCCGCAGTGGTGGCGTGTGTAGTCACTCTGAGGTGATTTCCTGAAGTCAGATTGCGAGAAGGACTGCTTGTAGATAGATGGATAAGCCTACACATGTGTCGTGTTTAGTTTAGATCTTTCTGCTAATCAGCTAAGTGAATGTTTTCACCGATTTGCATGTCTAATACAAACCGTAAAATTTGATATACAGACAAGTAAATAGTTGATTAAACGCAGGCAGTTGTTACGCGTATACTAGTAGGCTACATATGACGACTGTCTCGACTAGGAAATATCTGCGCACCATACGGTATTTAATGCGTCTGTAAGCTATAACTTGTTATTAGCATTTAGAAATAGTTCTCCCTTGCGCACTTGAAAGTCTGCGAGACACTTACATCCCAAGAGGGGTATTATGAGCCAAAGCAAATAGATTGGTACGCACCCAAACATTGTAACGTGGTAGAGCGTGTGAGTCATTGCACCGCTGTAGACTGCAACACCTTCGTCTGATGAGGGCCAGAACATGACTGCTGATAGGAGGTAAAGTCTTCACCTGAAGAGAGAAAGGTCAAACATGAATATTACACATATCTGTCGTACCGCTTTGAAGTATGTTCTAATCGTGGTAGACAACTATCTGTTAGTCCCATTTAAAGACGCATGCCAGGTTTAATACGTCGCCATTGCGAAACTGAGAACCGCGATATATAAAAGCAGCTTTCTCTATATTTCTGTTCATGTTATTATATTTGTTACAGATTAGAAGTTCTCCTTCACCAGACGCGGAACACAATGTTAGTTTCCTGAATGTCGAAAGATAAAGGAAATCTACTATGCACTCTTCAAAGTGTTATCCACTAGACAATCCGTGTGGGAATTCTAATTATAATAAGATTGCTACTAGATGTTGCAGTTCCATGTCTACAATATTTCTTCATTTACATTGGGTCTTCCGCGAATTAAAGCAAGCACAGTTGAACTGTGTCCCCTGTTTTCATCCACGTGTCCTTTATAGGCAATTAAAGCACAGCAACAGCTCATCGTCCAATGAGATGTCCCTATTAGTGTCACGTGGAGTACTTTAATACTCTGATACTATGTTACAGATAAAAATACTATTTTCAAAGCCTGAGTGTTACCGTAATTGCACGTGCAAGACTCTGGCTTTAGCTGTGCTGTATGAAAGTTAGAGAACTGGTAAGAGTACTTTATCGGTGTAAACAGATAGTGTTGCTTGAGCATGTGCTCAATTAAAATACCTTTATACACCGATAAAGTACTCTTCCTCGTACTCTCTAACTATAACATCGAACATATGCTTTGCTGCAAGGCATACAGACCCATCATAGTTGTTGCTAACATAGCTCTTGCTGTCATATGTATAAACCTAATATAGTTTATGATGTCATATACATAAACCTAACATAGTTCTTGTCATAGACATAAACCCAACATAGCTTCTGCTGCCATATGCATAAACATAACATAGGTTTTGCTGTCATATATATAAACCTAACACAATGTTTGCTGTCATATACACAAAACTAGCATAGCTTAAACCTAACATAGATTCTGCTGCCATATGCATAAACCTAACATAGTTGTTGCTGTTATACACATACAAATAACACAATGTTGGCTGTCATACATATAATCCTAACATAGTTTTTGCTTCCACGCACATACAGTGAACATAGTTTTTGTTATAAGGCGCATGTTTGTTTTTTATTACTCTGTACGACACATAGATCGGCAGAATGTAACACCAGCTGGTAAACGAACACGAGAGGCGTGCACATGCATTAGTCTAATGTATGTCTAGAACATGACTACAACATGCATTTACACACAACAATAAAAAAAAAAATACACGGATCTATTCGAAATAAGTATCATCAAGTTTGATATACGACTCGTACATGTAATAGTAACGTGGTGTCGCATGAGTTACGAAACAAAAAGCAAACCGAAATATATTTAAATAAAAGATACATTTAAAAAAAGGTTGATAAATCAAAATATTACTGTCGCACCATTAATCCATTGTGGGCGAAGTATATGGTTCTAAAATAAAAGCTCTTGTGTATACATATATCATGACTCACGGTATGGGGGCATTATGAGCATGGACTGTGCATCAGTGATATTCGGTGCTCGTCGTAGGCAAGGTTATACGTTGACATGACTACAGAGTGTCAGATCGGCTGTCTTACAGGCGTACTTATACTACATACAGTCTGCATGCTAATCTATTTCTTAATCATATCATTACTGCAGCATTGGTTGAGTTATTAATGTAGCCTACACATGGATTATAGTTATACGTTGTCATCGAGACCACAAAATCATAAAAGTTGAGTGGGCCCAAATTAAAATTCCCAGAAAAAGAAAAAAAAAATTCAACAAATCTTGGCTACAGAATCAAATACTTGTTCAATTAATTAACCAACGACGCTTTATTAAACACTGACGCTTGATGATGAGCTACGAAATTCCGGGATCGAATCCATGGTTTCTGTGTATCTTTCTTGTTATTTGTGTTGGCATTCCCCATGATGTACGTTCATTTAAGTGTTCTCAGTCGTATAGCAGTCTGGATGTGATCAACGATTGGCAGTGATTTCACTAGCCTGGCAGCCGTTTTCACTAGCCTGGCAGCGATCAACGGTGATTTCACCAGTCTAGAACAGACTTCGCTCGAGGTGATCATGACATGACATGCAAGTGCGCTTGGAGCGGGCTGCTAATGATATTGCTGAGCACTTCTGTGTATGTCACTGACGTAATTACACTAGTAATATAGTTCAAAGACATAACAACGATCTTTACTGATTAAGAACAGCTACATGGATAATGAGCCTTTACGAATATTTATGACAATATATTATTAATATTAAATTAAACTTCTCAAATGTTATGGAAATAGGAACAAAAAAAACCATATCTTCTCACAGCGAGATATCGACCAAAAGCACGTATCGCTAACATTCTGACGTGTATTGTCGGTTCATCGCCGCGTTCAAGTATTTAAACCCTCGTATATTATGACAAGGTGTATCAAAACATCAAACATGAAACAGATAGCACGAGGGCATATTGTACATATCAATCTTCACATGGCAATGTTAAAAATGTAGTAGCTTACAACAGGAAGGGGAAAAAACATTCATATCATCGCCAGACATGATCTGTGGTTCCACGTGAAGTTCCAGCGGGCTTTCACTGACATGGACGAGACTGGGTTTCGCTAATTTTTCTTAGATAACCACAGGTCTTGGATGTGCGTAGCACCAGTCTACGTGCCGTGGAGAATCTGTCGGCAGAGAGCAGTCAGTTCGTTCACCCCCCCCCCCCCCCCCACCCCCGATGCACCCTTGCTCTCGTGGCGTATTCCACCATTAAATTACTAAAACTGTTTGTGAATTTTCACGTGAGCGCGCTCAAGTCAAGTGAAATTCAATGAGAGGCTATGGATCATAAAACCACCCTTTTTTAAACCGTGAGAAAATGAAGGTTGCATGTATATATGCATGCAGATAATTCTACGCTAAGCCTGCCTTATAAACGCAGTGTGTGCCTTTGTTGGTGACATTATTTGGACAAAGTTGACTAACAATTCCGAGCTTTTTCCACGTGTACTCGCGGCATGTTATGATCACCTAGGGCGAAGCCTGTATTATCCTGGTGACATCACCGATGATCACTATCAGGGTGTTCAGCTCACTTAAACCAGTTTATGTCGTTGATTGACATGTTCTTAAATGACATCAAAGTGTTATCAAATTTAATTAACTTCCGTATGTAGAAATGGACATTACATACAATTAGTTCGTTGTAAATTTCATGAATTTATAAGTAAGAAATGCAATAAGAAATGCAAATGGATGATATAAATGTCATTGGTATTATTTTTCTTCTGAAGAATGATGACTATTGCGATTTCGTTTCAAATAATCTCAGACGGGCGAGATATCCACGCCACCAGGAGCATGACATAATCTGTGTACTTATGTGAGTTCAAAAACACAGCTAGCTTTCCTCAGGATAAGAAATCATTGATAAGAAGACGGGGGGAAAAAATAAAGAATTAATCATCACTTCGGAATACTGTAAATAAATACAGAAAAAATACCCAGACTTGACGATAGATTAACATGATAACACTATAGGCCTAATCGGTGGTACACGCTGTGGTACCATTGTGGTGTTAGCCGCTCATGACCCAGTCTATCCCTCTTAAACATGAGTGCATACTTATTGTTTTATGGATATTTATAAAAAGATAGTTGTGGGGCTTATACAGAAATTTGAGACTTGATGAAGTGATAATATAGGATGGCGGAATTAAAGCTCCCATGAACACGCAGTGCATTTAGTATAGTATCCTTCCCGCCAACATAATAATGTATAATGTCTTAAAGGGGCAGTTTACCATGTGACTACTTATAGTGGGCGCCCTATTTCAGGAGCGATGCATATACATGTAATAAGTAATCTACACGATCCAGCAATATCTCTGAGGTTAAAAGTACATGTGTTTTTCTTCTGATTTGATTAAACTAAATATATACGCGTGTAGCAAGTTGCGCAATATAAATAAATAAATATATAGGCCTACATGGAATAATAATAAGAAATCCATATGACGGAAACCTCAAAATAAACTTTCCATATTGGTTTCAGCTTGGAAGTATTTATGGACTCTCTACCGCACCGACGCACTGCAGGCTCCCATTAGTTTCGCCATACATAAAACCAAAGTAGCAAACTGGAAGTATACGTGATGTAGCCATAAGGTAACTATGGCGTAAACCTGTCCTGTTTCCTCGTGACGCTGCCTTGAGCATGACACCAGTTCCTATCGTGTAAACATGAACACCGCAATCCTATCTTGTAAACATGAACACCGCAATCCTATCGTGTAAACATGAACACCGCAATCCTATCTTGTAAACATGAACACCGCAATACGATGCGAGACTTAATTAAAAAGGACATGCTTATTTTCGTTTTTTTCTTTCTTTTGAAACGGGGATCATTT
This sequence comes from Lepetodrilus tevnianus, assembly GCA_032361465.1. Taxonomy (NCBI): domain Eukaryota; kingdom Metazoa; phylum Mollusca; class Gastropoda; order Lepetellida; family Lepetodrilidae; genus Lepetodrilus; species Lepetodrilus tevnianus. The sequence continues at coordinate 3,567 of JAUTBX010078207.1, read as the reverse complement.
ACATTCAAGTATAGGCCTATTAGCTTTACGAACAGTAAAGATGTATCTTACTTATGTATAAACTGTTACATACACTGAGGAGTAGCGGCTTATCAGCTACGGTTGCTAACATACAGTAATAGTGGCATTGTGTAAACGTATAGATTGAATAGATACGTGTTGTCTAGCACAGCTTGCAGTGATACCAGGCATACCCACGCGAACCCATTCTGAAAGCAAAGGTCGATAGACAGTTGATAGACAGACAAATCACTACAGCTGCATGTAGTTGCGTCACGTATTGTATTAAATGTCACGTAAGCTATTTATACATCTACATACCGGTACATGTTGGCAGTGCTAAACGTTACACGTTCTGATATCAACACGTACAACACAGGTAAAGATGTGAATATCAATACAAGTTAAACTACGTATGTTTGGTGTTATAGAAATATCATATCTTGATTCTCCCATGTGTTTAATCGTTACGAACAATTAATTATAATTATGTCCAATCCGAATAATGATAACACGCCTCTTGACCTGAAAGTTCACCCTGAGATAGATTGTGTCTGGAATCTTAGTACGTTAATTACAACTCATTAAAGAGTTTTGACGATTTATTACATTACATTCCAGAATGAATCCGTACCAATTCTGGCTTTCGCAGAAATATTGATATTGCTACAAATAACTATGTACACTATTATATATAAAGCTCTCATGGTTGATCTCTCGTTGGAGTAGGGCCTACTATTTCCGGTGACTATTATATTGCGTAGTCCACAGCTTGTCCAGTTTACGATATAATATATATTAACAATTATCATATATACCTCATTGATATTAATTATCAGGAATAATTGGGTAGAACTATTTCACGAAATACGAAGACGGCACGTGATCAATACCGGTGTCTGGTTCATAACCGCACACTGTAGCTACCCCAGACACTGAGACCAGATACGCATGGGGGTCAACACTAGACACTACACCGGCTAAACTCCACATCGATTGCACTCCAATCGATCACAGACATTGAAAAAAAAATCAATCTTAACTACTTCTACTGTGTGTTGAACTGAGATCACACCGAGAGAGAACCGCTTCAAGAAATCGTTCTTGAAGGACGAAGAATAAATTATCTGGTCCAATGGTCCAGCATTCAATGATAAGCGAAGACATAACCGTCTTGTAATATAAATGATAGTGTAATGGATATTATTTAATCATGTAACATATATGTACATTATCCTACCAGTGTTAGTATAGTATGTTATATATCAAAGCGGGTTGAGAAAAAAATTGGCAAGACAATACTTTTAATAATTCGTGGACATGACTATCTCATTTTTTTTTTTTTCTCCCATCACCATGGATATATCATGAACCTAAACCTCCAATTGAATTTAATACTAACATAGACATGGACTTAAAACACATTACTGTACACGTACAATTATGATATTTGCAGTTTAACTGAAATGTGTAATTTATCCATTTGGAAGCAAGTACTATTTGATAAGTAAACCATCAAATGTATACAAAAAGGACACGTGAAGTAAACTAAATTATTCGATCGTGTTAAATTAGTAATGTACTACGCAGAAACATGATTAAATAATTCACTTAATTTGGAGTAGAAACTGTTTAAATGGTTAAAGTATACTATAATTGTTGTATACAGACAGCATGTTAAAAATAAATTCAATCAGCTAATTTGATACGTGTCTACTCTAAAATAGCCAATGTTCCCAACGTATGACATACTTATTCTAAAATATACTATGCATAGTACAACATATTCCAACCAAAGATGCTACATATGGAATTACAATAATGGTATACTCACTTCAATGGAAATGGAAAAAATCCAAATAATAGATGTATCACAGTTTAGTGTATCCTAGCTCCTTCAAACTGATACCTTTCCCTGGAAGTTTCTCAAGTAAAACTGAAGTGGAACTTTTCAGTTGCCTGACTTTATATAGACCATGTACGGAGGGGATATCCTCGTATTAAAGCGTGCCAGTCCCTCTACACTTCCGCTCCAATGGGATGGCCGTTTAGCGGTTGGCCAATGAAATGGGAGTGGGCCGTTCCATTGAGGTGCAGGAGTAAACTATAACTTGACTATGTCACACATATTGGCCATGCTCAGAAGCACGTTCACGGTAAATTTTGCGTAATCGCCAACGAGAGAAAATTGCTTCACTTTCCCGCGAGACCAGTATGAATAATTATTCAAACATGAGTAAATCTACGCATCTAGCCATGTCAACGCTCACAGGATGAGCGTTACAATGACCGGAAGAAAAGAACAAAAAAATAATAACGTATGTTTTAATTAAAGGAAATACATGTGAGGATACGGGACTCCCGCTCCACTGACCTAGTGCGATAATAGAGCAGATCCCGTGCGATAATAGAGTAGACCCACTTAGATACAAGTGGCTTGGTATTATCTTTAGGAAATCCAAACTAGTACAGAAGCGTTTTAGGAAAGAAGTGCTTGAGGCTGAAAACGTACTAAGAATTCGAAGCGCATAGCTCTGCGGTGAAGTGGGATCGTGTACAGCGGCATGTAACTTGCACATATCCCTACTCTGTGATGCTGCTCAAATCGATCATTTCAATGCAAAGATGAGCAAAGGTCTTAGGGCATCCACACCACAGAATAGAATATAGATTCCCACGTAGCCTACATAACACCTCCGCTGTGATTAGATATAATCATATAGGACTTGCAAATGCGCCCAAACGATCAAACATAACTGATTATTATAAGTTTCCATTCAACGGTAGACCGACAACGAATTGGGACGCTCGCGGTTTCGTGAATGAATAGGGCGGTGCACATGCAACTTCTATACGTGCCTACGGGCGGACTGGATTCGTAGAGTAACACGCTTAGGGGACTTCATTGGGATTATGTAAAATATGTATGTGAATACATCCATGGAAATAACAGACAGGATAGACATCAATAGCTGTATAAATCTTCACATAGAACATTGACTGCCTATATACCTCACAAGGTTATATAGTAGGCCTATACCGCCGCCATTCTGATAAAATGTGACGAGTAGGCTATGTCATTATTCAATAGTATGCCAAGTTACTGAACTCGGCCAAGACTGTATCCAACCTAACACGTAGTTAATACGTCTTCATTACATTTCTCGAATGAAGGAATAACCTGTCAAATAGCTCATCATTGCTGGTTTATCTTCGTAACGAGTTCAGCACAATTGGATTTATGTTGTTATCTTTTTTTAGTTAAGGCTCAAGTGCTGACGTCAAGGCTAGCGCGGGCTGTCTGTGGTTGCTTTGGTAGCGGGAAAAGGGCAATGAACAGTACCAGAACAGATCGTCATTACGGAGAAGGCACGTATCTGATCATGAAAGCGACGTGTGTAATATTAATCAGCGTTAGTAAGACTCGAAACAGGTGGCGTAATTCATTCCTGAGTTATGCGAGAGAGCGCGCGCGAGAGAGAGCGAGAGGTAGAGAGAGAGCGAGAGAGAGAGAGAGAGAGAGAGAGAGAGAGAGAGAGAGAGAGAGAGAGAGAGAGAGAGAGAGAG
>JAUTBX010078096.1:0-10218 GCA_032361465.1 Lepetodrilus tevnianus | reverse complement strand
TCAACACTATTGTTACTTGAACTAATACTATTTTAGTTTATTGTCCTTCGACTCCGCATAATCAATATTAATATAATAAAATACTACTCTGTGCGCCGTTTAAATATTACAGCCACAAGCCATTAGGCCAATACATTTTAAGAACTAAATTTAGTACTGAAGTCGTAAGCTTCATGGCTATTTTGTTATTCTTGAACCTTGCATTTAATGGAGAGAAAAGGGAACACAAGGAACATAACACCAACACGACATTTAAAACAACATCAATACCAAGACATTACCCAATATCAACGCAAACTATTTGAAAAAAATAAATAAAAAATTCATGGTAGACCTGGTAGGAGTGTACCTATATTCTTTGTTCTCTGCTGTACTAGTATATAGCGACCTAGTATAGAGAGTGTATCAGTCTTCAGTCTACAGGGGATAGGGTTCTTTGATGTGGCGATGATAGAAGGACGTCCGTGGAGACCATGCATTATGATCTGTCACTTTGCTGCTAGTGCATCGGCCTCCTTGACCGACCTCCAGCAACAATTGAGTTAAATGTCTTACAAGTCTCCATTTGACCTCTGATTTCACTCTCAAAGATATTAATCCTGGCCGCTGAGATCTATTTCATTACATGATATAGTTGTTTTGCCCGTTAATGCAATCAGCCCCTTCACTTGTCAAGAATTAACCACAGATAGCCTTTGTTGTCGGATATTGATTCCATGCCATACAAACACTGATAGCTCAGTGAGGCAGACCTCCACAGAGCAGATAGCTTGTACTCGAGTTGAACTCCCTAAAGATCTCATTTGAAAAATATACGCCTACATTATTAATTTTCTTAAAATGTACCAATGTGTGAAAAGAAAATCAATGCCCTATGCCATCTTGATCTGTCGTATGCTGCTGGTCGGTTTCTTTGAGGAGCAACAAATAGAATATTGTTTTTCTTTGATAATGTGTGAATCTAAATGAATGAATTCGTCGTTTTTGTTCCCGCCTACTCCATTTGGAATCTAATCTAGTTAGACTTAGCTGTGACCTATTCTCAGTATTAAAATATATATATAATATTGATTCCTTGATAAACAACCCAAAACCTCCACATTCAACAGCGACTGTCGGTTCGTATTGTCCAGTTAGCTAAGCTAGTGGACGCAGCGTTTGCTTTCAGTTGTGTAGAATGAATGTCACGTTAGTTGATTGGTTAGTTGACTTGATTATTATTTATCTGCTAGCATGGCTTAGATGGTTGTTCTAGTGGTGCTAACTCATATGGATGTATCGTACCTCAGTTAGTCACCCCGCCTAGAAAGACCATACCGACTACACACTGGCCACGTATTGCTCAAACTTCTTTGGTAATGTGAGCCAAGAAGAAGAACAATACGTACCATACGTGTGACTTAGCAGAGCTGAACCGCCGACCTATACTGACATAGCTTTCAAGGCTGGCACTCTAACCACTACGCCACATTGGTGGTTCCATGACTGGTTCCGGTATGGACATGCGGATGTGTACACTGTGCCTGAATGTTAATAGACAGTATCCCACTCTACGCTGTAACAGTCCATCACCGCTGTTCTGTCCTTGAAAGGGATCACGCTGCACGTGGCCCCCTGGGAGGTGTTCACCAGGGACATATTTACAACACGTGCGTGATGAGTTCAGTGCGGCTAATGTTCCTGTTCCTCTTGCTAGTTCTCCTATGTCCTGTGAGAACCTCCCCAGTAAAGAGGACCATCCGATGTCACACGTCGCACGTCACACGACCCTCTTCCATCACCGTATTACCAACAACACGCAGATAGGTTTATCCTGAGAGGGTATTACACGGAGGAACCTCAAAATAAAGCTTCATATTTACATTTAGGATACATTTGTTGACTTCAATCATGTTTGGAGAAGCCATTTAATTGGGCTTAAGCTGGATGGTAAGACGGGAATGGAATCCAGGAAAGAGCAGATGACTTGAGTCGAATCATCATATAGTCTCCAGACTGGAGGTATCCTCCGGCGGTGTACCACTACGTTAAGGCCCATGCTTATTAGATCCTGGACAAAATTACTCCGGGCTAGAACTCAATCAATCGGCTGATCAGACATCTCATATGAAATGCGTCATAACCTTAAAGGAAAATTGATATTGCCACATTAATTGTCTTTTTTTTCCCCCTCAAAACTTTCAATCTTGTGATGAAATGCCCCTTGGTAATGTGTCTTAACTAATATAGTTTCCCCTGAAATATGGAAAACTAGAAACACGACAGCGAGTCTCCATAAGTGCCGTTGAAGTAGTTTGACAATAAGTATTCATAAACATTATTATAGTTCCGCTGATGGCTTCGATAATTAAGTAACTATTATTCTTTACAAATGTTCAGAATAATAGTTGCGCTTTTACAAATATACTATCATTATGCATATCTATGCTTATTTATAAATAATTCCATTAAGTTACTATTACCTACATTTAAATAGGAGCACAATTGAGTAAGTAAACCTTATGCCAATCTACAGTTTGTTTTTACAACGCATTTTGTATATTATTAAGATCTGAGGATGCCTGGCAAATATGAGCCTTTGAAGTGTGGTTATATCTTTATTACCTGCATGAGTGTTTCTCAGTCTGACTCGTGACCGCATACTGCTATCAACACCACGTGTACCATTGCTCGAGTTGTACTTCACAGTGCGGGCTCAATCAATGTGTACTTTATGACGTTGATGAATGCAAATTCCTACAATTAAGTTATCCCGTCAACGAAATGGTATACTCAAGATCCGCGAATGGTCTGTCAGCCACAAATTGCGCTTACTGCTTGTAAGTGAAGTTGAGGTTCGAGTTGCGATGGTAAAAGCGATTCTTGATAGAACGTGGTAGAAGTGCTATATTGTATTCTGCAGTCCACGACGTGTAAGAAGCAGCTGAGATTGTTTCACCAGTGAAGTGATTTGCTAGCTGCAAATGAGGTTTATAAATGGGAAGTGATGTCGATAGAGACACGTTAGTGAAGGCAGCTCCAAGTTTAGTTTGGTATTTGAGTGGACCTGAAGTCTCGTGGAGTCTCGCGGAGAGATTCACCCGCGCGTTCCGTTCTCAAGGACCCTGCTGCTTCACCAAACTAGATTTACACATCCCAAATTCCATTTAGCGAAATAGCGCCCCACTCTCCCTTTCCTAGAAACAATCGCCATAATTTGCCAAGCTTCAGTGCTTTCGAGACACTAACAAAGTCTCATTTAGCCAGCGGCAATACACAAACTACAGGCTTTGCAGAAGCATCCCAATTTTTTACATGACTTTGTTCCCTAATTAGCCAAAAATCCCTAAATCATTTGTATTTTACACAGAGCGAGCGGGTTATTAGACAGGCCACTTTACCTGTGTAGCTCGCGATGCTTGTAATTTGGGAACTACCATACCGGAAATGCATGCCTGTTTTACCCATAAGTCCCCAATACTTGATATCGGCACGTGCTGCAGAGTGCCGTCAGCGGTACTCAGGACTGGTTTTGCCGGAAAACACTGAGCATACAATTGACCAGTCTCCGTCTAAAACCGATTCTTTTCAAGCCACGTAGAAAATTGGTTATGTTGACGGCAAACACTAATTTGGCTGTCTAAAGACGTATTTTAACAAGCTATGAGCCGTGGCAATAGGATTTGAAAGGCAATGCTATTCTTGTAATCCACATAATTAATTTATCCGAACAACTATTATAATCTGTGTAAATGAACACACCCTACACTCTTATTAAGAAGTTGTTGGCACATTAAGATCAGCGAATCCAAACAAACCTCAAAGTAAACATTAACAAGATTCATATTATTTTGATAGTCTTCATTTATGTGTTCTGCACTTACTAACATGTTCATATTAATTTATATTTTAATTTAATTGATTTACATTTCGTAGATTTGAAAAGGACACCCATATTGAAAGTACAATCGTTAAGATTAATACCATGAATGTATCTGTAACAGTTTAGTCATTATTAACAAGCCATGTTCTTTCTATATAGATGTCGGTGACAGCATACTATATCAAAGTCGCTCAAATAGTTAATAGTTAGTTAATATATGGAGGAGTACATATAAGACAAATTCAATCTTATTCCAATCTTGCGAAATCTGGAACGCTGTCGTACGGACTCTCATACTAAACCAAGCAACGTCACTCAGTACATCGTTTCAGAGAAATGCCAGAGAAAATTGTCAATTCCGTTCCTAGACACGGTGTCTACAATTATTAGTCAATCATTTGACCGATGGCTCCCCATTACTGCTGGTCTATTTGTCCGGCTGTCACCAGCTGATGGGCAACTGACCACTGTGTGACTGTATTGACACCCCTGTCAGCAATGATGACTGTTCTGGTGTTCTGACTGCGAGCTTCTCTGTCAGCTCAATCGACCTCGGCACGGGGCATGCATGCACGGTCAGATTCACGCGGCTCTGGCGGACTTGTTGGCAACTCAGGTTCCACGTGTGGAATAATACATAATGTTTTATAACAGTGGTAACATATTGCACTAGGTAGCCCTCGCCTCCCAACCGACACCCATGTTAAGAAAGTAGTAAGTAGCATGCTGTCTTACAGACCTGAAGGCTCGGTGTCGAATTACCTCAATATTCCGATTATTCTGAATATAGAGATATGTTTAAAGTAGATAGAAGAATACCTTGGCTAAGCTAAGTAATTCATGAAAAATAATCCGAGCTTACCTCATTACAAGATGAAGTGATATCGTACAATACATGTATTTATTCTAAAACATTTACCAATACGCTACGACACAGCAATGCATCGGGGATCTGAGCTCCAGATATGTTGGAGATTAACTCAATAATATTGAATGAACATGTATTCCATTTTGGAGTATTCGTGCCTAAAACAAACTTGAACATTTGCAATTTGTTTGCAATTTTGTTTTAATAGAGATTCATTAAATACTATTGAATGAACATGTATTCCATTTTGGAGTATTCGTGCCTAAAACAAACTTGAACATTTGCAATATGTTATTTTGCTCAAGAATGTTAGATTTGCTATTGCTGAGATGCATGTAATACTTTCAGAGAAAACTAATACTGCTCATAGGGCAGTACATACGTCAATGTTCGCTATCTAGGCACCGTCACTGACCAATTGGTAGGATAGTAAGTATGGTATACGTGTACAGAAGGTGATATAAACAAGATTCGTAGTATTATAATGATAATATGTTTGAACTTTCGTAATTCTATCTCAGTTGGAGAAGCTGGCATCATATCTCTGGTTCTGGAAACAGCGTCATAGGATTTGGCCGCGTGTGAGATTTTACCTAAAGACGTGTCAGGCGAAGCTGCTTCTTGAAGGGCAGCAGTGGAAGGATATTGACAATCTTGCAGTGTTGATACAGTTGATAATGGATCCGTCACTGTCACAAAGACCTTACGTCTAAGATTTAAAGGATGCGACAGGAAAGGTGTCACATGCTGTCAGCGATGTCCAGAACGGGCTGCCCATGACTACGTAAGCCGCTCGGCGGTGACAGGCAATTATCTCGCGATAAGTCACTCGTGCACGAGGTGTGGTACAATGTCCACGCTAGGTGTCACCACCAGATGTATTCCCGTCCAGCTCTGGTCACTTCCGGTCCGTGGACTGTCATTTTCAGATGTAAGCTCATCCTAAGATTGGCCGGTGTCAGATATACTGTCTGATCCCTAAGAAAGGGGACACTACTCCGATGACAGGAGTATTGTAAAACCGATTGACGAAATATGTAGGCGCTATGTTTGACCTGCCGATTGGAAACAATGCATGTTAATCCCTAATTTTCCTCTTGGTTTGGCCGGTATGGCCGCTGTCACACTTTCAATTAGCTGCCAATCACAGGTTATTATTTCCCTGTGAGTCAGCCTTCCAATCTGATACGGTTTATTTAGTCAAAACTGGTCCCATGGGGTTCCGGCATCGTTGGTAATAGGGGCCAAATTGAGAGACTTTAACACAAAGATGGAAGAAAATTGCAGGCTTCGACTTCCAACGGAAATAAGACCGAGAACCATGTCTCGTTGTAGAGCCTCGTCCTTGTCTCTGATGATGAGAGGTTATAACAATGCAATCAGGCATCTCAGTACCACACCAATGACCTCCGTGTACAGGTCTACACTGGCAATAGAAACTACTTTCAAATCAGGATGTATGAAAAGAGTACCAGTCGGCGGTGCTATTTCAAGACTATGCGACTCTTCAGAATAACATATTACCAAAGTTAAGGGCATGATTTAATGATATTGGCATAAGTACATTGAAGTCACGGGTGCAGGTAGTTTAGTGGGTATTAACAATGTACGTGTGTACCTCCTTTAATAAAAACACTAGGAGTCACAAAGTGGTGGGCCCTCAGTGACCAGGGATCACCAAGGGTCCACCAAGGGTCCATCAAAGGACCACCAAGGGACCACCATTGAACCTCAAATATACATAAATCTGTCATGTTTGTGAAGACATAAAACCATTTCCATGTCTACTCCCCATGCAGACTATTGACAACGAACCAGGGTTACGTTTGTTACAATTCTTTCGCTGTGGTCAGCTATCAGGCATGTCAGTCCTTCATTCTGGAACCACTGGAACCCGTGTAACTAGAGTTAGTCAATACATCACAGCGCGCGTGTGTTCCAGCTGACACCACACGCCGCACGACGCCGCCACCATTAAGCCAACTTAACTTCAGTGAATTACTCAGTACTAGTCAACGTAAATCTTTCCCGTGGACATTTACATCGAGATCATCCCCTCTGTCTAATCCATCACACTGCGAGACACGTCAAAAGCACGTAGTTACAATGCCAATGTTACCGCACTCGGACAGTGCCGCCAATATGCTGCTTTTAATGCAAGTTTACGCCTGTCGTTAGGCTGAACTCTGCCTCGAATTGCCTCAGCATACTTGAAAAGGCATTGCCCATTCGCCTCAACCTTATGGAAAATGACCCTGGTATTAAAAATGCATGTTGCATGAATTCTAACCTAATTATTTGAACGCCTAAATACTAATTGAACCCCGATTCCAATTTCTGTGAAACCTCTTCTATCTACTGATCTCTATTGTAAACAAATGTATCCTTCAAACTTGTACTGATGTATGCCTTCAACGAACATAGGTACATTTACTTTGGACACAACATCCTCTGACAAACCCCATTACAAAAAATGGTATTTCACTTATACACAATGGGTCCGGGGAATAGACCACCAGTCCGCGTCCGATTCCGGGTTCGGATCCGGGGAATTGACCCTCAATGCAGTTTACTTTGTAAGATAATGAACTTGATAACGGACATTCAACACTTTGCAAAGTAAATATAACATCGTTGAATATGATAGTTTTATCATGAATAAACTTGCTTGATATTCTATCCATTATTTCTGTCCACTGATTTGATCATTCCTCAATGGTCAATCATTTCAAGTTTGTTTAGAATGATTTTCTTTCGTGCTATTTTGTAACGAAGCGGCATTTCATCATTATTTTTATCTTTGATTTTTTTTCTTCTTAGGTGTATTTACAACGTCTAATTGGCATAGTTATACCGTTGAGTGTTATGTCCAAAGAGGTTTTCAATGGCTATCCGTGTCACTGAGCTACTGTAGTAGCATGCCTCTTCGCCTGCTTTTAAAACATATCCATCCGCCTACCGCTAAAAGCATATTCCTCCGCCCGTCGTGAACACATATTCCTCCGCCCGCCATGAAAACGTATCAATCCGCGGTAAAATACATGTCACTGCCTTCTCTAATATATCCCCAGCGAATACCTGGAGTCTCACCGACTAATTTGTCTCCGATTCAGACAACAAAGACAATTATAACGTCATAACTAATATAATCACCCAATTAGAAATGTGCTAAAGGAGTGCGCAAATCGGGTTTGTATATTTCTACCCTCAGTCGGATGGTACTCAACAGTATAGAGTTTCATTGGGTTGGCAATGTTCATCAGTTGTGCAGGAGGCAGGGGAAGCACAGGGATGTAAAGATCTTCTTCTTTTTTTGTGATTTTTTTTTAGACAGCGACATTTAGAAGTGATACTTAAAGGACTTGCATTAAAGTGAACTGCAATTCGATATTATAATTAGTTTAGACATTCAAAGTTTCAATTACTGAATATTGGAACTTTTCTCCATAAACAGTATGCACCATCTGTTAACAGATGTTCGAACTATAATTTAGGCGATTTATCATTGTATAAGAAGAAAAATGTTTTGTTTCATACAGGTGATTTTATTTTGAAAGCCGTGCATTAAGAATACTATGACGGTGTTGAAGTTGCTAACATCATACACAGTTCTCAAAAGTGAAAATAATAATTGCATGACAGCACAATAGCAAGATAATTCAGTCCCCACATCGGCTCCCAGGTTAATGTTCAACGTAAAATTGTCCAAATTCGAACCAGACAGCAATGACGACTACGATGAAACCCTACCAGGGTCAATTCCTTGCTCGTATCGTGTAAGACTTCTTGACAGAAGTTATTAGTAATATTGGAAACACTGTGCTAGCCGAGGCAGTGAATTCCATTATTTAACACAGGGAGCTGATGTCACAAGTCACGTGAACAAAGATGAAGGTATGCTCAGTAATTGTATCTCTGATGAGACCGACGCTGACAGTAATCTACTTTTATTTGCAGGGAATCCTAAAAAGACAAAGTGGGACGAAGAAAACATTCAAGACTGGGACAGAAAATAATTGCTTTTTACCCATCACGGCATTCTTGATCCAGCAGCTACACGCGGGGCTTGCCATTACGTCCGTGGATTGGGGGGGGGGGGGGGGGGCAGCTTGTGAGGGTCAGGATTCACGGGGTGGGGGTGACAGTGTATGGGCGGGGGAAGAAGAGGAAGTTAATGACCACAAGACGTGCAGGAGGTTGTAGGAATGGCGAGGCTGAGAGAGATCATGACATGTTGCATGTTTCATTAAATTAATACCGTGTGCGATTACTAATGCGGGATTGTGTTCGCTAATCAGCCGAGGTTGTTCTGGACTCGCCTCGTTCTTCTTGCAAGAGATACTTGATGAGGAATGGCGATCTCTCCTCGTGGCTCTTGCTAGAGATATTTGATGAGGAATGGCGAGCGTGGCCCGGGTTGACACGATGTTCAATTTGAATTTAGATTCATGTGTAAAATGAAGCATGAGCTGAGCAAGGAGATGCTTGTAGCCACCATCTGATTAATGAGTCACTGGGAAGACTGTTGTGCACTAATTGTAGAAGAAAGACGCTGCCTCACAAATGACTTCCAGCACAAGATCGTCTTAACTCAAAACCCCTTTCGTGTTTATGTGAATTCCCGAAGTCAGAAACACCAACAATGCTATATATACGTACTCTTAAAGGGAGGGTTCGTTTTACAAAGCTTCAGTATATTTATGTCGTCTTTCTATCTATAGATGGAGATGCTATGACGGGTTGTTGTAGTCTTAGCTGTGTTTGTGTCAGAGGTTGAAGACTGAGATCTGGACAGCAGTGTCCATCAAGTGTTAATGGGTCTGCTCTCGTGCACATCCAGCTTACCACGTAATGCAGACATTCTCATGCCGGTGAACCACGAGGGACCCACTACACTCGGCGATGAGATCTGGCACGGGGGGAAGGGATAATCTTTTCTTGCCATATAACTACGATTGGATGCTTTATCTTGGAAAGATCCGCTTCGATCCTGCACTATACAGGAACGTAAATTAGAGGATCGTTTCCCTGTTAATCCACGAAGACACGGAGTATCTAGAAATAAACGAGCTTCTCGTCGTGCGTCTTTTGTATGAAAGAGTCGACCTCGTTTGAATGACGGACTTACACGGCCGTAAAATAGCCCCAGAAAGAGGGGACGTAAATTGGACGTCTGCAGAGGAAGCATAAAACACAAGCTTCAAACAGCGTACTGTGTCATGTAAAGTTGACGGTGTGTTGACGTGTATGCTAGTTAGCGATGCCTCCTGGCCACTTGTACAAGCCGATTCCACGGGTAAACTCTTCAACATTACACAAACCGATCGTTATAGCATACGAGTGTGCCATAAAGCAACTTATTATACAGGAATGCAACACGTCTTTCACATGACACCTCACCGTAGTTGCTCCTGCTGCAATAGTGCAAAGAAATCCGGATCATATTGTACTAAATATCTTTACAATTGAAACCATGCCATGAAAAATC
>JAUTBX010077764.1:0-12352 GCA_032361465.1 Lepetodrilus tevnianus | reverse complement strand
TGCATTAGGTCGATAACTGATATTCCTACACTAGGTCGATAACTGATATTCCTGCACTAGGTCGATAACTGATATTCATGCACTAGAACAATAACATGTGTGTAATAGGTCTGTGACTAATATGCCTGCACTATAGGTCCATAACAAATATGCCTACATTAGGTCCATAACTGATGTGCAATATGTCCATAACTAATATGCACTAGGTCCATAACTGACATTCCTGCACTTGATCCATAACTGATATGCACTAGATGCCTAACTGATATTCATGCACTAGGTCCATACCTGACATTCCTGCACTAGATCCATAACTGATATGCACTAGATGCCTAACTGCTATTCATGCACTAGGTCCATAACTGATATTCCTGCACTAGGTCCATAACTAATGTGCACTAGATGCCTAACTGCTATTCATGCACTTAGTCCATAACTAATGTCCATGCACTAACTCCTTAACTTGAATCTGGATCTGAATTGGTCGAGACGAAGTAAGTACTAGGTTTCATTGTTAGATGTTTATTTTGAATGTACAATGTGGTTCAGTGTATACATTTTGGGCCATTACATTTGTTCCATTTACATCATCCTGTAGTCTTAGTCCTGTAGAAGTCTGTGTAGGACCACTAGTCCACCTCTTTGAAGACCCTTTAATATTAGTCTACATAGCTTTCTAATCCTATAGTCTTGGTCTGCCGAGACCATCTAGTTTTATTATAGTCATTCCTCTATAGTGATGTTTTGTTTTTGCCAAGTGTTTGCCAAATATATCTCCTCCATTATTTTAAACAAGTGTTATGAATCATCTTTTACCCAAATCCGATGAAGTCCCTTTCCGTTTCAGAAGTGCAAAAGGCCAAATAGTGACGCGACACAATACACAGACTTACAATCTTCCTTTGAGCTGCTTTGCCAGTTTCCTGCTTTGTGCGTTTCCCCATCGACCGCAGCGATATTCGATGTCCGCCACTACGGGCAATTTTTGTCAAAGCTAGAGCACGCACGTTATACGTCCTGCAGGCTGAAATATGTACACACAAACTTTGGTTTGGGCTCTACCTTCAGTTAGGACATGCATTTTGTAGGCGTTCAGATTTTTGTTGATGAAAGTGCCACCAGAGCTATAATTGAGATTTGCACATTTGTGTCTGTGTAAGACATCTGTAGAACCCGGAATTGTATTTGGTACAGCTCTGTTATATAGGCATTTGAAGGACTTCCTTGTCTGACATGTCCAGCTGGAGCTTGTGAAACACCTTCAGGAGATCCTATACCTACAGGAGATCCTCAGAAGGATATGCCCACAGGAGATCCTCAGAAGGAGATCCTATGCCTACAGGAGATCCTCAGACGGAGATCCTATGCCCACGGGAGATCCTCAGAAGGAGATCCTCTGCCCACAGGAGATCCTATGCCCCAAATAGGGGCTTTAGGCTGTAGGGTGTACGGGCTGAAATTTTGTGTTCACGCGTTACCTCAATTATCACAGTTATTTTCAATCCACCTTTTTCATGGCTATGGGTGCCTGCATGATTGATTCCTAACAGCATGGTGTCTGGTGTTCCTGTTTGTCTCCTCCAGTGTTTGTATACGATGTCATCCCAGAGACCAAGGGGGTGGCAGCATTGTTATCCCAAAGCTGAATCTATTCTTTCCATGAGGAACCTATAGGATCACTGATATATTCCAAATGCCTTCAGGAAGAGCAGTCTTCAAAACTATCTCTTAATACATGTTAAAAAATACCCAAATGCATTGAAAGGCGCTTCAGATATGGGTTATGTTTTCCTCAAATTCAGCGTCTGTGTTCGTCAAAGCCTCACAATTGGATGAGATATTCTCGCATGGACATACTGAAAACATTGCAGACTGTTTGACTATTGGATTTTTAGGTCACACAAAGGCAACTCCTAGAACACTATCCTTGTGGCTTGCTCAGTTTGAACAGAAAAGCGTTATTGTATCAATAATTTGCTCACCATATTGTAGTTGATATTTTGGCTTTAGTAGTTTTCAGTCATGATTTCCTATGCATTATCTATCCTGCATGTCTTCCAGCAACAGTTTGTAACTGTCAGAGTAGTAGCCTTAACCCTTTCCCTGCTGTACTAGCCACACATACCGCTCTTTAACCCTCTCCCTGCTGGATTATGCATAGGCACTGCTCTTTAGGGCATATCTGGTTGCCTTAGCATGGAGAGGGTTAGGGCATCTCTTGGTTGCCTCCAGCATGAAGAGTTAATAGCAGTGTGCGCCTGTATCGCTCTCTTCAGTCAAACCTTCCACCCTCTTAAAGCAGTGTTCCGTATGAGTTGTAGTCTTACTACTGTGTAGCTTTAATAAAGCCTTTAGAATCCATCCAGTACTTCCATACATACAACAGTGTAGCATTTCCTCCCATTCCAGTAGTTCCCTGAGGAAAGTGATGATGCTTGTTTACCTTCTCCTCCTCTTCTTCCTCCTTCTCCTCCTCTTCTTCCTCCTCCTCCTCTTCCTCTTCCTCCTCCTCCTCCCCCTCTTCCTCCTCTTCCTCCTCCTCTTCCTCCTCCTCCTCCTCCATCTCCTAGTTCTCATGTCCCTGGCCCTTGATTTTGATTTCATCTTAGCTTCTACCGAGTAGAGCTTGTCAAGCATCAGGTCCATAGCCTTGGTAGCCATAGAAGCTGCCCAATTGGACCTTGATGGCTTTGGCTGTAGGACCCTAGGCCAACATGTAGTAATGGTGTAACTGTTTGGGTTCTTCCTCAATTATGGCTGTGGTCATTAAAGTCCTGGAAACAGTAGAAAATTTAATTAAAATATTTAATTGATATTTTTCGGTGATAAATATTTTGGATCCGTTTCATCCTGGAACTGTCCAATATTTCATAAAAAGTTAGGAATCGATAAAACATTAACATTCTTTGAAATTCGTAATTGATAATTTTTTGGACAACTCATGGATTTGTTCATTCCTTAGAAATTCTGACAAATCTTTAGGTTTGTTTTTCTTTTTTTCTTCTTTCGCATTCACATTTATTTCAATACATCTTTCAACCCTTCATTTCAATTTACATCAATTATTCAGGTTCAATTTAATTTCAACCATTCCCCTGATAATGAGGATAACCCATTAGCTATCCTTTAACTGAAAAAAAAATGTATATTGAATTTTCAAGCCCCACTGTAATTTAACTATAGGAATACATTAAATTGATGCATACGAAGCGCATCTACCAACCTGGCCAGGACTATTTGGACAAGTTTTGTTTTCAAAGTCTGCAGGATATTTTCCTGATGCAGTGCATCAGTATTATTTTAGCTCTACAGGTGACAGAAGGATTTTTGATCATTTGATCGTTTGATCGTTTGATCGTTTGATCATGATTGTATAATTACGTTGATGTTTTGTGCAATCTGTGACCCCTGTGGCGGCTTCTGTTGTAAATAGTTTGTAGTTGAAGCCCGTCAAGAGCGATATAGTCGAGGATATATTTATAGACATATTGATGTCTCGATGGATTTGATTGGCTTGTAGTATTTTTTTGTGATGATTTTTCTTGTATATATTCATTGTGTTTAGGATTGTTTTAGATATTCAGAATATCATTGATATCTTGTACTGACCATTTTTTGAATATCATTTGTCTTTTTTTCCGACTGCGTTGTTAGTAGTCAGATGAATTGTGTGTGTGTCTTTGTTGTCTTAATTGATTCGGTGAAAGTCCTCTGAAATTTTCCACTTTTCAAAATTTACGAATTTTTACATTCACTTGTTTGGGATAAAAGTTCAACAAAATATATATATATATACTCGTGACCAGATTTAGACACTTTTTGATACGACATGTTATCGAATACACTAAAAATATATGAAAGGTTTGTCGTAAAACCTTGCTTAGAAAAGGTTTGTCCTAAAACCTTAAATAGTACTGGGGGGAAATATACCCTCCAGATGGAAAAATTACTGCTAAAACATTCATGTCAATCTTAGGCAAGTATTCGAGAAAAATTACCAAAAAGTCTGGTACTACTGAGAACAACCCATTATACCGATTATTAATTATTTTCTCCTGTCCGAATAATTAGAGTAATTACGGTACTTGATGTCAGAGGGCTTAAACTGAACTCAACGAGATGTTGACATATGATATAAATATATCTTTGTTTTAACATGAACAGTAGCTACTTCAGGGCTCAAGACTAACATATGCCTGACGTACAGGGGCAAGTTAAATTGCACTGCAGGCAACCTACTTCTTAACATTTAGCACCTTTAGTGCCTTTGCAACTTGCCCTGACTAGCCCTGTGGGCAAGTAACTCAAAATGTTAGTCTGGAGCCCTGTGCTTAGTTGGTTTCATTGGTGAATGGACATACAGCTGGAACATCCACTGTTTGATCTCGTACTCCTGGCTGATGTGTGTCCTGCTTGTGTGCTCTCTCGATGTCAATGCCATGGCAATGCTCTCATGCTCTCATGCTCTTTAGCTGCTCAATTGATCTATTGCTCTTTAGCTGCTTCTGTTTGGCTGGAGTCTGGAGTAAAATTTCTCCTTCTTTTGCATGTTGAAGCTGCTCGAGCTTGTTCCACGATCTGGTGTTTCGTGATTTGCTTTTTTCTGGTGTTTCTTTCTTGAAGACATTTGATTGGCCGTTGCTCTTTATACCTTCTTCTCATTGGCTGGTGTGTCAGTGTCCGAAGCTTTTGATTCGTCATGCTTTCTTTGCTGCTCAAGTTACGACGCTTTTTTGGCTCATGCGGTTACGCAACTCACGCTGCTGTGATTTTTCATAGATTATTTTAGCGATTCGATGCATCGCCGATATTCATGTTTTGTTTCTTCGATGCATCAATTATATTGATTTTTGAACCATTCAGATGTTGATTTTTTTTTAAAGATATTTTTGATTAGATCTGTGCTTTCTAGATCCACAATCGCGGCTAATATGGAAAGGTCTGGTTTCTTGTAGGTCTACCTTCACCGTATGGTCTCGGATCAGACTTCAAGCAGTACTACAAACTAACCAGTCCTGGTAGCAAAAAAGCTCAATCCACCATTGACAACTTCTTTTGACCAATCGCTGGCATCAGTACTTGTCTGAGAGTTTTCGATTGGTCCCTGCTTTCAGGGCTTTGATAGGGCTTCATTCAAGCCGGTTGTCTGCCATTTTTTTGGCACCCGCTGATGAGAACGGCTGTCGTTCAGCCAGCCAGAGAAAGAAACAACAGCGTTCCCGATACCATTTATCGGTCGAAGAGGTGTGTGACAAACAAACGAAGAATTGTTTGTTGTATGGTCACATGACCGGACGAGTGAATGTTCTTGCAGTCGTGGTACGAGCACTTTTCGACAATGAGTGTTGTTGATCGAGAACAATATGCTTCAGATTCGGATACCATCCTCCAGCCACCGCCACCACGTATAGGATAAAACAAAATCTCCATACAACCTTTTACCTGTATTTTCTATGTTAGTTCATCTTGTAAAACATTTTCATCCTAACCATGAGGAGTTCATAGTTAAAAATGTGAACTACTTTGTGTGTAGACTTACATGGTGATCAACCTTACAGCGTGGAGTAGGAATACCCTTAGTAGCGAGTTCTATTTATTGATTACTTATTTATTTACTTATTATTTTTTTCGTGAAAAATCTTGTTTGACCATTAACGGTTCTCCAGAATAACATCTGAATCCTCTGGTTGGCATTTTTCATGCATGCAAAGCATTGACTGTGATAGATTTGGTGGGTTGTCCGCCATTTTGGTTGTCCGCCATCTTGGTCAAGTGAGTATCCATGGGCTGGATCAGTTCTCATGTGAAAATGCTCAGTTTGGTTTCAGGGCAAATCTGTTACATATACTTATGTACTGTGCTGCTCAATATGTTCAATCATAATTGTTTTATGTCTTAATTGTTCTTTTTATTTCTCAAAAAGGTATATTGGTCATTCATTTGTTTGTAATTTGATCCTTTTTTTGTGGCCATCATGGAAACAAACATTAAAAATTGGGATTTGTTTTTTATCGAAAAAAAGATAAAATATTATTATTTCATTTTTAGAAAAAAAAGGGGTGTGCTATTTGAAAATTGTACCATAGTATATATATATATAGGTATATATTAGTCGTATTATTAGTATTATTTTATCTGTGATACCTCGGCAAGAGCCAGTATAGGAATATTCAAGGTAGATTAGTTTCCTTTGCAATACATCTTGATATTATATAGTTGTCCACAGTTTGGGTATAATAATATTCACTGCTGCTGTTCACAGTATATATGCACTGTTGTCTCTTGACAGATAACCCTTGTTTTTTGTCTTTTAACTATGCTATTAGCAAAGTTTAGAAACTTAGAAATAGTTTAGCATTAGTCATAACTCACATTTTAAGTCGGTTGACAGATGTATTGATCAAAAAAAAAATAGAATAGAAGATAGAATTTAAATGTCTTGGGTAATATTTAAATTTATGCAATTGTTACTTGAATTTTTCAAGGTGATGGCTACTAAAGAATGGTAGTATAGAATAGTGTATAGATTTACATTTGTTATTTGAGTTTGAATTAAAAATATTAATTATGATTTGGTTGGTTAATTAGATTTACATTTCAATGGTTGTCATTTGTTGATTTTAATATATTATTACCTACTTACAGATTAATTGTGTTAGACTTAGAAAAACACTCACATCTCCCTATATTATAATAGGTGGCCATCTTGAATTATGATATCTGAATATCTCTCACAATCGGTTTTAGCCAATAATGTTACAGTCAGATGTAAATTGTGGAGTTTGGCTTTCCCTATGGCAGCTGTAGGTGAAACAATATTTCTTGATTATTCGAGAGTTTTATTGTCTTGGTTATCGTGTTTTCATATTTTATATACTCGCTTATCTGTGATTCACCTTTGTCAATTCTTGTTACAAATTCACTCTTTATATGAAAAGGTTATCTCAGATATCCAGACATTTCTGTAGATCTGCAACAGATCTGTAAATCTCGTTAAACATTTACGGATGTATATACTACTGTACAAATTTAAGGGAACGATGATATTGATATTTTTATATCACTTTAAAATGCAGACACATAAAGTGGTTGGTATATGTCAATACTGGGTCAAGTAATAATGAAATTTACAACCGAGAAATTGCATGGGAAATACTACATTGGACATAGTCCTTAACCCTCTCCCTGCTGGATTAGGCGCAGATACCGCTCTTTAGGGCATCTCCAGCTTGAAGAGGGTTACGGGTTGTGTAACAGTGATACGTATACGTTACCTCTCTTTGAATGAAAATAAAAAGTAGCATCATTACACATTCCCTTATTTGTGTACGGTAGTATAGTTCATATTTCATATTAATAATGCAAATAGATGCAAGAAATGTAACAATCTGGTATAATGTTAAAAATCACATAATTGTGTATTTAACCCTATCCATGCTGAAGGCAACCAGAGATGCCATAAAGAGCAGTTCATATGCCTAATATAGCAGGGAGAGGGTTAAATCCATATTAATAGCATTGAGGACATTTATTCAAATCTAAATTATGGAGAATGTACGTAACCTGTTGCTGTCTACATTAATGTAAGGGTGTCTTTAACCATGTTTGTTATTGTATACTGTTAAATATACCATTCAGTCTGTGTTGCCCTCCTTGCTCTACTCAGCACTTGTTGCCTTTGTGTCTGCATAATGTTTTACCATTGCCAATACATACATTAATTAAAGCACCCCACCCATCCATTACTTTGGCACCATTTTTCATACCAATTTAACTCAGATACATACATCCAGAAAACTTTATTAACTCTGAAATCTATAACTCGATTTATTAGTCTTGTTTTGAATATGTATCATGTATTTTAATTATTTTTTGTTTTTTTGTTCATTGCAGTCATTGTTTGAAATATTTTATAATTTATTATTCCATTATATTTGTATTTGTATTTTGGAACAAATCGATCAGACCTCAACATTATTACTATTGCTGGGTTTTACTTTAGTATTTATCTTTTCCTTTTTTTATTGAATAGATTAATGTTTTATTGTGGTCTATTTGTTATTTGTATTTCTAAAAACCTGGTAAAAACAAAAGGCAAAATGGCCACTAACCAAATTACATTGACAGTTTTATTTTTCACGCAATTGTCTTTTGAGTCAGACTGAGCTATTAAACTCTATAAGGGTTGTGAAGAATATTCCACTAGAAAATAGGGGTGGACTTTATCAGGTTTTAGTCGAATATATTTTTCTTGAATGGAATGGAAGTGGATGACACTTTGCTTAATTTCACATAATAATGTAAAAACATTTTTTATTAATTATGAACTTTAAAGATTTCTATCTCTTGTACTACCAACTTTAAAGAAAAAATCCCTGAAATGTGTTTTATTAATTACATTTCATAATTGGATTATATTTAGTGAAAATTTGATATAAATTCCATATACTTTTTCTTTTACATGGTACAAAATTATTTAATTTTGTATAAATTTTACAAAGTACTCAATTTATGTCCATTTACTTCATTCACCAGTTCCATTCCATTCAAGCTACTGATGTTTACAATGCATTTGTTCATTGTACAATTGTTTGTTCTTTTCGTACATTTTTTGTATTAATTATTTGTTCAAAAACATATTATTTGTATTTTTAACAAACGCAAAGTTTGTGTTCTTATTTCCAAAAGGAACTAAGATGTTGTTTCTCAACGCCCATTACACAACTGTTGTTCTATTGCTATTATCTCGGAATGCCCCCTTCCGTTCTGTAACCCACCATTCCTGTATACTTGAATTCTACGTCGGAAACACATCAAACACTCCACACACCATCATAGGAATGACCGGAATTGTCTATAATGGAATCGTTAATATCTTTCCCTTCTGTTGTAGCAGCAAAAGCTATACTAGAGCCTATGTTGGCATCTGTGCCATTCAAAATAATGTCCCCAACCTCTACATGAACTTAGTAATGTTTACATTTTTCATGAAATAATAGTTTGCTTTGGCTGCAATTTCTCTGAAATGGGATAAACATGAAAATTAACTATATTCTGGTGTTGTTGTGTGGTGTGCGTGAATGTATTCATGTCTCTATCTTTGTACTCAAAGCACACTCTTATGTGTTTATATTTGTAGAACACACTGTATACTGTGTTCATATTATACACCATTTTGTACAATAGGTTCAAATTGTACAGTATGCTGTATTGTACATTGTACAATGGGTTCATATTTTACAATGCATTGTACAGTGAGTTCATATTGTAGAGTACACTGTAATTGATTTGTATTGTACAGCATAACGTATGATGGGTTCATATTGTGTATTCCACTATATAATGTGCTCATATTGTACAGAACATTGCATAATGGGTTCATATTGTACAAGGGTGCATTTCACGAAAGGGGTGTATATTTAGACTGGACAGAAATTACTTAATACAATCAACGTAAATGATGAAATACAAGCAAATCCACGTCATTTACGCCCGGCTTAAATATACACCTCTTTCGTGAAACACACCCCAGCACACTGTATAATGTGTTCTTATTGTACAACCAACTGTTTAGTGTGCTCCTATTGTACAGCACACTGTATGATGGGTTCATATTGTACAACACACTGTATGATGGGTTCGTATTGTACAGCACACTGTATGATGGGTTCATATTGTACAGCACTCTCTATAATGGGTTCACATTGTACAACACACTATAATGTGTTCATATTGTATTACACTTGTATTGTAGTACAATTGGTTCATTATTGTACAGCACACTGTATGATGTATTCATATTGTACACCACTTGTCACATTGTACTCGGTTCATATTGTATTGTATTATATACATACTATATATACATATGTTTTCTCTCCTGCCCAATAAAGCTATACCCTGTGAAGAATACTTGTGCTCTTGTTCTCTCTTCTCTGCGAACTCTCACGCTCTTTGTGACGGCAGTCGAACTATGGCTGCTGTTGTGTCATGTGACATGTCATGTGGTGTTGCTTCCATTCTCATTGGCTGCGCTGCTTAGTTAATTAACCTTCTTTGCATTGGAGGCAACTGCAGATGCCCTATACAGCAGTGATTGTGATCAATCCAATGGGAGAAGGAGAATTTTATTATGTTAAAATTACGTTTATTGTGCACTGTATAGCTTTCAACCATTACGTAGAGTGTATGATTATTGTAAATGGAAATTCACATAGTATTATTTTGAAAATATTTGTGTAAGAACTATTGCAATTTTCTATTGGGTTATAGATTTGTATGAACATTTAAAAAGCTTGGAAATTATAATTTGAATTTTATTACCTGAAATATGTCCTATTACATATTTCAATGAGTAGAGCATATTACTATTACTTGAATGTAAGCATCACCACATCAATCTGACCCAGAAATTACGAAACCTTTTGAGTACGATTTCATGCTCAAGCTCAATTTATATGGGGATTTGTGAACAAAACGTTGAGTTGAGCGTGAGTTTTTACTCAATAGATGTTTCCTACTCTCGGGGTCAGTATATGTACCTCAGCGGCTTGTCGATTATATATCGTGTGCAAACTATTTGTGATACACAACTGTGGGTGAATGTCGCCTCTGTATGTGATGCACATTGTTGTAGGTCTATGTTGTAAGTGACCATGACACACACTCTACTGTTATAGACAATTCCGTCCATGATGCACAATGTTGTGGGTCTACCGTTGTTGTGGAAAAGTGCCTCTGACCATTGTGCACAACGCTGTGGGTCTACTTTGTGGGTGACCATGATGCAAAACGCTGTGGGTCTACTTTGTGGGTGATCGTATCACGCACAATGCTGTGGGTCTACTTTGTGGGTGATCGTGATGCACAATGCTGTGGGTCTACTTTGTGGGTGATCGTGATGCACAACACTGTGGGTCTACTTTGTGGGTGATCGTGATGCACAATGCTGTGGGTCTACTTTGTGGGTGACCATGATGCACAACGACCCCTGTCAATTATGTATACTATTGTGGGTCTTTGTTGTGGGCAACTATAATGCACATTGTTGTGGTTCTACACTGTTGTGGGCAAACACCTCTTTGACAATGATGACGCACACCTTTGCACAACTCAACATGCAGTGTTAAAGCAGAAATATTACAGCTTAAATACAAAAAATATGCTTAAATCTAGAATTTATTGCAAGTGACAGTCACGCATGGACATTGTGGAAAGAAGAAGTTCAAGGGTAATTTCAATAGAATTAGCTGACATGTAAAAACAAAGGATGAAAGAAATGTTCAGTATTTTATATACTGCTAAAAGACAATGTTAGACAGCTTTATTGGACTAGACAAGAACGTAGCCACAGAAAAATAATTATTACCTGTTTTTACTATTACCGTAATAACCTGATTTGGGTTTTTTACACAACAATGAGTTTAATATACCATTGATTTCCTAATATAAAATGTTACAGTAGTATAATCAGACTTCATGGTCCAGGGTATTGTTTCTCGAAGCTCCCATATCTACTTTTAGACCATCTTATGTATGGGGATCATGCGTTATGGTCGCATATAGTGGATATGAGTGCTTCAAGAAATTATACCGTGTTCCACAGGATGAACATAGCACTACGAGAGTGATAACCTATTCCACAACACGGAGGTACAACTGTAGCACTACGATAATTCTGTGGAACAGGAGCCAATAATATAACCATAAAAGTTGTGATTTACATCATAAAAATACTTTTTTTAGATTACACTGGATATCGTCATGATGTTAACAATAAGACCGGCCGCACACTGGTGATTTCCGTCACTGATTTGCGTCGGATTTCAATCGCGTGCTCCAAATATCAAAACATGCTAGATATTGTGAGATCGGTCATTGAGACTAAAAATCGCTGTCTCCTTCCACCGCACACTTGCGATTTTCTTGTCGGCGACAGAAATCGTGTGCCACCAGCATTAGACTGGCAAGGAGACCACAGCATTATAATGCTTACAAAGCTCTCATATCAACCAAGATACCATCAGGCTTTCTTAATGAGATACTGTCAGCAAAATAATCGTGTGTGAGATAGCTATGATGTCTCGGCGGATTCAAGATTGTTTTCTATCAATTACATATGACAGTTGAGATCAATATTTAAAAGGTTTGAGAACAATCTTTTAGTTATTTTTAGAAAAATTAGGCGATGTTATTAATATGCCGTTAAAACAGGAACCTCAAGAAGGGATATGGAGACCAGGGTCGGTATTCATAAAATGGCTTAAGTTTATAACTGACTTAAGTCAAAAATAAAAACCTTAATTATCAACCTATTTTGACCAAGTTTTCTGTATTTGGCTTAGTCAAACTT
>JAUTBX010077763.1:8641-20385 GCA_032361465.1 Lepetodrilus tevnianus | reverse complement strand
AGTTATTTCCAAAACGGGTTTTATTTAAAAACTGGAATACAATAAAAACATATTCTACCCAATTCAAAAGTCCGATATCTGTTTTAAGTCAATTTTAGGGAACTTATTTCAAAAAGAAAATTGGCAAGGCAAATATCTGTTGCGGGTGATACCGGTACGTTTATTTCAATCGAGGTCTTAAACATTTACACAGCGTTTGCTTCCGTAACAATATACTTACTGTTCAGATGGTTCAAATGTTCAGAATTGAGATCTAATTTATTTTTAATTTGTTCATATGATTGTTAAAATACACAATGTTATCAATGGTTACCTCGTAATTTGTGAAGTCTAACACGCACCTGTAGAATCATGAATTAGACCCGGAAAATATGACAAAGAAATGCCAACAGGCGTTATAAAGGTCATCACAATCTGAATGAAGACTCGAACACGTGTCAGTCAATATGAGACCACTACCCACAGCACTCGCCTCAATTAACTCTTCATAGCTTCCCCGATTCCAGCCCAACTGTAAATGTCACCCAATACCTATGCAAAAGACCTAACCCGTGAACTATTTGCAAAGTGACCACTATTGTAAAGCACGATGTATTCAAGTTAGTTTACATACCCAAAAAGTACACATCTTGTTAGACAAATATGACACGGCCTTCCGAAAGAACAAGACCATTATATCTTCCTACAACTGATTCTAATGATAGAGATTGTCTTTTTGGTCGGTGACATTTCCCTAACGCCAAATAAACATTGCTGTGTTACACGACGAGTGCACAACGTTTGGCACATGGCGGGTTTCTGAATATACACATCTGGTAACATTTGCCATGCACGTTCAGCATTATTTGCCGAGAATAAGAGACATAATTTAATGTTTTCCGCCTTGAAGTCATATTTGGATTTATTTGCACCAAAATGCCATCAACATTTTCACATGTTGTACTTATTACGATAGCAATCACGTCAGAACATTGGAGGAAACATCTGCTTCTACATTTGAAATACGTATGTTTATATACAACTTAATTAATCTTATCACAAACATCGACATTTATATAAAAATGGCACCATCTAGCAGCACAACGAACACCTTTTGCATAACAATGACATGTGTTCTCACAGAGTTCCGTGCAATGGTTTGGGGTTAGGGTTGACGGTTGTTGATTGGGTGATGATTGGGTGATGATTGGAAGTGTGGAGGTTAGTGGTACGGATTGGTTGGATATGGTATTAGTGGGTGGGATATGGTATTAGTGAGTGGGATATGGTATTAGTGAGTGGGATATGGTATTAGTGGGTGGGAGATGGTATTAGTGGGTGGGATATGGTATTAGTGAGACGTCTTCTCAATGTGTTCCGTGCGATGGTTTCGGGTTATTACTATTAGGGTTGTTGATTGTGTGAGGATTGGAAGTTAACGTTGGTGGTGGGGTGGTGGTAGTGATAGTGGTGGGGTATGGTATTGGTATCTGTGGTATTCTCGGTATATACCAATGATCTAATGGTGGTCTGCTTTTGGTGAGAATCGATAATGAACTAATTATTCAGCAACGCATCACGTCTTTGCTGTAAATATAAATGAACCAAGGCCTACTTCTCCAAACAAGGGCATGCTTTTGTCGAGAACCTAATGCATATTAATGAACTAGCAGTTTGCTTGTTTGCCAATCCTTTATCAGTTCTGCTTTTTTGAAATAAAATATGTTTAAACTAACTAGGTATTTTGCACGACACTCTTGTAGGCTACAACTACTGTAAGGTCAACGCTTTTTATTGTGGCGGGAGCCCAGTTACAACTATTGTAGCGCTACAAGAGCGTCGTGCAACGGGCCCCAGGACGTTTTTGCTGTAAATATAAATGAACTAATGCCGACAACTTCTTCAACCAGTGGCCTGCTTTTGGTGGGAACCTAATCATGCTAATGAACTAAGTATTCTGCAGACCAACACGTCTTTGCTGCAGCGTACATGAACCAAGGACGACAACTTCTCCAGCCAAGGGTATGCTTTATGTGAGAACCTATAACGAATTCTTCAGCGAGATTAGCATGTCTTTTCTGTAGATGAACAAAGGTAGACAGCTTAAAGATACCTTACCACCAGAGAGAAAAATT
The DNA here is from genome assembly GCA_032361465.1 of Lepetodrilus tevnianus. Classification (NCBI taxonomy): domain Eukaryota; kingdom Metazoa; phylum Mollusca; class Gastropoda; order Lepetellida; family Lepetodrilidae; genus Lepetodrilus; species Lepetodrilus tevnianus. Next base: position 18,271 of record JAUTBX010077763.1, on the reverse strand, counting down.
GAACTCGGAACTTGCGTTACTCCGTCTTCATATATTTCAGAGGTTATCCAATACAGGTACTGGGTACACATATTTCCTTATGCTGTGCCAAATTTGATTGACCTGCGTACAGTACCAAACAAGATGTTGTAACATTACCTGCCAGACTATTATCTTCTATAAAATGCATGTGTTCTTTCAACTCCTTTGTCTGTGTTTTGAATTTGGAACCATGCAAGTAGAAAAGTACATGTTACAAAATATACTGTATACATGTACATTGATAATGGATCAAGCTGACAGTTAGGGGGTATGCTTCTTCATATGACTACTACTTTACATGTATGGTATAAATACTAGTAATGCATGGACACACAACTAAGAACGCAAAAGAAGAACACATTACTTGAAAAGTATGTACTATACGAATGGCACGTACAGAAATTGCTATGTTGCACAATGTATGTTATTTCATGCCAACTTACCAATTAATTAAGTTAATTAACACTCTTAGTAATCAATTGTAAATGTCCATTATCAACACAGTGCAAAACCCCTTTCAAATCAATGTTTTTAAATGGGTAGCCAGTGACAGCGCAATGTTATACTAAAGTCTGATTCGCACCTACACACCTGTGGGCTACCATCACGTGACCATTGTCCGTGCTCCCTCGCCCAAACGGTAGCGCGTCATCGTAATTTGATCCCATGGTACTTGCAGGAGTTTTCATTGACTGAAGTAAATTGCTCACTTTTGTGCTGGTGATATGTATGTGTTTTCTATTAGTTTTCCGTAATGTGAGACCCGGTGACATCTCAATGGAGCGGCCATGCTTGTCTATATCCTCGTGCAATCGATTACGTATTTTAGTTTGTCAACAAGAGGACAATGAAAATATAAACAACGATTATTTTGATACTGTCGATTCAAGTGAATCTGCCAATGCTGATTGCTGAGCTAGAAATGTATATTTGTAATGAAGATTCTTTATTCAAGTATTCCATGTATACGTTAGCAGCGTATTATAATATCAAAAGTAGTGCTTGATCGAGTTAATGACAAGATAAACATATGAAAGCAAACGCTCCCTCTCCCCCCTCATCGTAATAGGCCTAGATAGTGTTTTATAAATGCATATGTATTACTAGTATGTTGGATAGTGTGTGTGTGTGTGTGTGTGTGTGTGTGTGTGTGTGTGTGTGTGTGTATATGTATGCATGTAGTATATATGTTACAGTTAATCTGTATAAGCAGGTAATGTGTATGTCACCTGATTTTGTTCGTTGAATTTTAGTTCACTAAGTCAATTAAAAAAACCACTGAACTGACAAAATGTTTCCCTTTAATTGCCAGATAGAATGGATGAGTTTGATGAAAGACAATTAAGGTAATACCGGTATATAAATTTGTATAAGCATTCATACACGTTTGTGTTAATAATAATAAAAATCCAAGCAATTTTGTGTGAATACATATACAAAATCTAAATTTTCTTTCATCAAACTCATGCCATTCTATCTGGCAATTAAAGGGAATCATTTTGTCAGTTCAGGCTTTTTAAAAATGACTTAGTGAACTAAAATTCAACGAACAAAATCAGGTATTGTGTGTGCGTGTATGTGTGTGCGTGCGTACATTAAGTACATGTGTGAATAGTTTATACACATGCCCCTATAAGCATTTAGGTTTATGGATAGTGTAGCCCATAACCACATGTGGTCTTCTTATTATTATGTATATGATGATTATAAAAGCTTAATAACCCGCGCTCTTATTATAATTATCATGGTATTGTTCCGAACCAGTGCTAATAAGCATTAATGTGAACCTACTATAAATATAATGGTGTACGTTATAAATGTGGCAGCAGTAATTATATGCACAAATTGTAGATATATACATTTATATCATTAAGTAGGTTTTACTACCATAGAATTCAAATAACTTTACATTAAAAACTATAATACGTTCTTGAGTGCATGCAATAAACATTCGCAACAGCGACGTTATCATGCTGTTTTTCCGTTCTAACCCATCTTCAAAAATATCAAGTTGTTGCCTGTTGAACCCAATATCAATGCAAGCACATGGCTTCTTCAGCTTGTCTAAACCCGTGAATGAATATGATAGATCCTTAACCACGCCCACACACAGCGCCGCATTCCGATTGGCCGAGATTAGCGACGGTACACTGACGTTTTGTGAATGCAGAGCAAGCAAGTCTAAACACATCGAGGTCTGCGTTCATACAAGTAGCAGACGTGAACGGGAGTGGTTACAAAAGTCGGAGAAACTGGATTTTACTCACATTTCTGCTTATCCCTGGTAAAAGAAGGTGAGTCTATGATGTAACGTTGCTATAATTCCTATCATTGTAAGCTCAGGATTAATTTGCGGCGAGTTTGGGAATATCGTCTTAACGTAAACCTTTAATAATGTCTACGTCTGGTCGCTCTGTCTGCGTGTGTTTACTGGAGCGAGGTACGGATTTGAGTTAACTGTGTGTATGTACTTCATACTTATTCACGATGCATTTCACACCTCACTGAATCTAATATGGAAGACAAGATAAGTCTAGGTAGAATCATCTCTCAAACTTGCTGGTAGGACTAATGTTACATGTGAGACTTAGTGCAAACTGTCTGGGGACCGACCTCCAAGTTATTTTAAACCGTGATTCAATATTTAGGAACTGCAGATATATTTACACATGTTGCTAGCTGATTTTTTAAAAGAACCTTTTGGTTTCAGCATATACCTAGGAAGATTTATGTTTGAAGTATCTGTTGCATCATAGTTTAAAATGTGTTTAATGTATGATAACCACGTGACGCTGTATAAATAGATGTAGGGAAATTTGTAACCAATTTGAGATGTCTATTTATAAAACTGATGTGCAAGACAGGATATGACACATTAGTTTTTTAACCAGTTATTTTATTCCCAATGCCACGTAACGTTTAACCTTGTGTCGGTGGTGTAGGCATAATCGTAGGAGTATTTCTTGCAATGTAAAATAAACTACTAACACTTAAGTTTAGATTTTATGCCATCATTTATTTCAATGTTTATGCACATTGTGTCATTCTTTTATTTTTTTTATCCATGTTTGTACGAGTAAATGTGTTTTACGAAACAGTAGGAATAATGTTTTGTACGAAATATTTATCAAATTCTGTTAACTTCTCTCCATTACCTGTCTTCTGTAACATCAATGTTTTATTTTTATATAAAATGTACTATTATTAACGTGCTGGCTATATTTCCAGGTGGTAAGCTCCCAAAATGAAGTGCCTTATCGTGTGTCTGGCAGTCCTGTACTTTGCCCTCCCCTCAGAAAGTGGTGTCTCCGTATGTCCCACCGGCCACTTCTACGACAGATCCCTGGACGAGTGTCGGAACTGTTCCACGTGCAACAAGAACCTCATCATCAGACGCCCGTGTTCCAAGGAGCGCGACACCATATGCGGCCCCTTCCGGGAGTTCATCAACTTCCAGCAGAGCCCGGAAGACAACGAATACGTGGATCCGGAGTACGTGCACCCCGAGCACCACAACCACAAGCACAAGCACCATCTTCACGGGAAGAACAAGGACACCAAACTTCCGGTGGCGCCGTCTTCCGAGTTGCACATACTTCCGCTGGAACCGACGGATCCGCAGGTGTCACAGAGCAGCGTGTTGGACCTAACGTCGGAGGTGTCGTCTGCCGGGGAGCATCAATGGCGGACCCTGGCTATGGCACTGATCGGAATACTTTGCATCGTGTCTGTGTCGCTCGTGTTCTTCGTGTTCACAGTGTGTTACATCAAACACAAGAGGCAGGCGGTGGAAAAAGAGATTTTCTATGATCCAGGTAAGACCAGTACCTTTGACTTTGTTCCGAATGGTCTCTCTGTTCCACACAACTATCGTTGCTGTAAGGGATCCTTAGCTCCATATAAATGTGGAGTTACGTGTCTTTCAGCATCCTCGAACCACAGGCTATTTGGACTATTAGACATAACCGTCAGTTGAGTGGAGTCATACTAGCCTTGGTTTCGAGGATGGTTTTGCAGTTGTATTACTACGATTGCTTTGTGGTACGGGACCATGTTCTTTAACAGTATTTTTAATGGCTAAAAAAACAGGTTTTAATTACTGTTTGCCTCATTCGTCAGCTTTGTATAATCATATATGTAAGTAGAAGAAGGGCACCTGTTCAAAGACAAGAAAGGTCTAACCACTTCCTTACTGGTTGAATTGTTTGAATAGACGTTTATGTGCATACTACTAGGCATAGGACGTGTCTAGATCTGACATCGTAATGCGGAATTATTCGTGTAGACCTATAGTATGCACTATGGCCTACACGTTTTAGCTGAAAATTAAAACTTACCACTAACTCTTAACTAGTCATTTTGCAGTCCAAGAAAAACTACTATCTATTCTCACTTTATCAACTCGTTATTGGCAGTGGACTCTTTAACTCATTATTAGCAATGTATTTGCAATCTACACCTTGTATATATTCCAGTGGATTCTAGCAGTGTTGAAGACTTTACATTGTAACGAACACATTCCTACCATTCGTCGTACACGGTTTTAAACATTGTCAGCATTTATTAGTTGTCCACTCATCGCGTTTACCGTTCATGTCCAAACATGCTGCAGCAGTCTGACAGCTTTATCTTGACTAACCTCTTATCAGCCTACAAAACACACACAAACTACATACAGATCACCCAAACAGGTCCAGACCGTGTCTCATTTATCGGTCAAGGGGACGCAACTCTTACCGTGGAGCATCTGGGAACCCAATAAAAGGGAACCCGACACTGCGAAAATTCGGTGTCAATTATATTCCCACACCCTTCGAGATCAACACTTCGCGATAAGTGTTATCAAAAATATTTGTGGACTGCGATAGTAATTGCCTAAGTTTGTGGTAAACGGTTACCATATGTTGGCATCACTGGCCTCCCATGACCTGCAGAGCGGACAGGGGCAACACAAGGCTGTAGGTGGAGGACTGGAGGTTCTTCAGATCGGGGGAAATATTACCCAGTTGTTGATGGAATATCACGCCACGGGGCACAGCCAAGGAAGCGGAGGGCGGACGCTATCATTAGTAAAATATTTGTATACAGAAATGTAAGAGTTGTAACTCGCTGTTTGATAAACTCGCTAGCAATCTTAACACGGCATGTGGTTGCTATCATATAGGACTTGTCCATTGACCATAGGTTTAAAAAGGATTCGTGGATTTTTTTCACTTTATTTGACGGTATATGTTTTGTACTTTGTAGACCATAGAAACCATATTCCTAAGAATCTGATCCGAACCATGTGACGTCATGTGTAAACGTTAGAACATAGAGCTACGGAATCGAAACAACTTTAAAATTATGAAGTTACTCTCTGCTATCCTTTAGTATACGGAATTGGGATTAGAACATGCATTGGTTGAATTTGCTTCCTCCATTTATGTATTTTAAATTGCATACTTATTATGATACTACTATTAAGTAGGCCTACTATATGAACTCCCAACCAACGTTTCCAAGTCCATAAACGTGCTAAACATGTCACCGTGTCATCATGTGAGCGACCTTTATGACCTAACCACGGCGCAGACAATTAGAAATCGTGTTTTATTGCCGCCCAATCCAGATACACTGCATGTTTAATTTCCGACACCTGAAACGTTCAAAGATCGGACGCAATTATTTTCGTGATAACCTTCAGCATTTCATTGTTTATCCACGGCGAATTCTACGCAGACCCTAGGAATGACACTGACATAACGAGCTTTCAAGCTGTCCGTATTAATGCCAAGAGAGCGTGCGTCAAACCTTCATCCTCAAGGAGGTATACCATAAACTATATAGGTCCGGAGTACCTCAATTAATGGGGACAACCATTAAGCAAATACGAATGTAAAATTTTGATAGTGGTTTAAACATATTTTTATTCACAAATGAATGAGGATTGGTAATCAAGCTATACAGCTTATTTTGATAGTACATGTAACAACTCAATAGAGAGGTTAGTTTGAAGCAAGATTTGCCTACGATTCCACAGACGCCGAATTAATTTGGTACAATCATGAAGCAAATACGAATGTAAAATTTTGCTAGTACAACTCAATAGACAGGTTAGTTTGAAGCAAAATTTGCCTACGATTCCACAGACGTTGAATTAATTTGGTACAACCATTAATCAAATTCGAAAGAAAAATTTCATAGTAGGCCTAAATTATCTGGAAGGTTAGTTTGAAGCAACGATTGACTACGATTCCTCAGTCGTTGATGAGCGTTGCTGTAATATTTGGACAGCGTTCGTCCACACAGCAGACCCCGACGGCAGTGATGAGCCAACTTACTCCCACACTCGCCAGGACGTTAGCCAGCTGCGCGAGGGGAAATAGTTCTGGTGCAGAACTTGATAGAAAGTATTTTCGGAAACTATAAATACACCATGCTGTATGGAACCGTGGTGGGGGCGATTATAGCCGTCTTCATGCATTTCATAGCTTCATTACACCCACGCCCTGCATTAATAGACACCAGCAACAGAAAACCACATGTAGTTAGACATTCCGCATGGTTAGCCGTAGACCTGGGAGTTCAGACTAGCTAGATAACGTTACGACTCGGATTACATTTAGTATTATTAGCATTGCGTCATTTATGACCAGTTTAGGGAAAATTTTCTTGGAGAGAGAGACAGACAGACAGACAGAGTACTATAGCATGCATTTGCTTTGCAATTAAGGGTGAACGTAATGATAAGTCGATATTTGATTTGTTACGTACGTTACTTAAGATAATATCATATACTCACTTTCATATCTAGTTTCATTAACGAAGATTAGATAATTTCTCAATTCAGTTAAATCAGATTATCAAAGTATTCATAAAATATTTTCTTAGCTCTCATAAGCCACATTTGAATTTCCTGTTTTTATTTTGGCGGGAGGGGATAGTGGGGTGGAGCTAGATTTAAATTACTCCGATCCCATATGCATCAAAGTATTCTTAAAATATTTAGGAAGATGATCCTTACTTCTAACACATTTTAATCTGTTTCATTTTCTTTAGCGGTAGGGATGGGTAGTAGGGTGTGTCTAGATTTAAATTACTCCGATCCCATATGCATTTGTACGAGCACATGCTGACATGCTGACATGACATTTCAACATCAAAGTGTGACAGGAAGCCTGGCCTATGTAAAAGTAAGACAGACATGCTCTTTCCGGAAACGTCTGCAGCCCACGACTGTTGCAGAGCATGGGAATAGTGGCAGAAAGGAGAAGTCTTAGGAATGAGTCACCCCTGGTTATCCCACTTCCTCTCTGTTATATATTACTGGGGCATGGGAATGCTTGGCAGCGTCCAACGTATACGCTCATAGTGAGATCTGTGGACGTCAATCTCAGATCTGATTTTGGCTCCATTCCGACTTGCCCGTTTTTTCTCTCTCTGTAGATCTAGTCTATTATTACTGTTTTTGTCGCATGTGTATTTTATTGGATACCGCCCTCGTACTTTAGTTTGGGCAAGATTGTACTTGATTGCATTGGACCGTACGTTGTCCATTACAGATAACACAAAGATCATTTGAAAATTATGAAATACCATCACGGACACAGGTATAAAAATAGGATAGCGGCTATATATAGCGCGGATTAATTTTATTATGCATACCGTATTTATTACCATATAATGGCAAACCGGTCAAGGAAACCAGAAAGTAAAGCCATTATATCCAATAAATAGTTTTAGCTTCGTCTACTTCTCACGAGCACTCCATGTAACAAGATATTTATATCCGGGACATTTCCCCCCAGCAACACAGTCGGTATTTCCTGATGTGTGTGTGTTTTGCATTCCCCAGCTCTCGAAAGAGTAACATCCAAACCAGCTCCTCCCTGGTATATAGTCCAGTGGTATGATGGTAGTATACTTTAGAGCCAATGTGTAGGTGTCGGCACGAGCTGCTCTCGCGCTGCACTATTATATCCCACGATGGCATCCTAGGCTTGGATCCTGTGATCTTTGCCTCCGACCAAATTCCTCGTATTTATCTAGCGGAGTATCGCAGAGGTGTAGGGGTTGTGTTACGTCCCGCATTCCATTGCCCATTGTTGCCACTTGTTGCCAAATCTTCAAATGTTATTCACCCGGTCTCTGGTTTTCCTGGTCTTTAGAGGGGAATTTTCGATCTTAATATTCTGATCATGTTCTTTGCCGTAGATCGTCTATGCTGTAAACTGATTGACGTTATGCATTACTTGTATCGTGAGAAAAGTAGAGTGGTATGATTACTAGTATATTGTTCAAGTCATCATGTAAGATAAGAGTATGGAATATGTTAAAACAATATGCAAGAACCGGGATTTATTGTTTTGGACACGAGCCCAAACCGAGACATTGTACAGGTATACATGTATCAGTTGACACATGGCTTGCAAAGTCATTACATATGATGTATGCAAGTTGCTAACAATGCATAATACAAGATATGGGTGTTCATACCTAGTGATCCACACGACTATGGGATAGACAGTCTCCTAGTGTAATTATAAATTCAACTATAGTAGAATGTATGCCTGATTCAATGAGCAATGTTTGAAAAATGAGATGTTCCTCAAGATAAATAAAAAGCAATTTGTTTTATGCTCGCCATCCGTTTCAACCATCCAAGTGTTCACTTCCGGTCATCTTCAGGGGTCAGGACAAACAGTTGGGATTAGGATTTTGCCACAAAAATAATCCTCTGATTTTTATTATTCTGTGAAAATTTAAACTTGCAAACAAGGAAATAATATGGGGCTTTGTTCGAGGCAACTTCAAACGCCGACAGCTATGTGTCCGAGTCTCTTTTAGTGGCCAGGGTCCACAACACGCCGTGTCCAACGCCGGACCAAGGGTCAGCTCAAACAGTTGAGAACAAACAGCAAACTGAAACTAGGGTTCGAATCCCAATGGACGCGCAGCCCGAATATAATTAGCTCAACTATAGATTTCTCATTTGTTTGACAGAGTGAATCTTCTCTGTTAATATTTATCATGCACAAAGAAAAGGCATGGGGAATTGTGCAAAGACTGGGAACCCCGAGGTTTGTGCAAAGCAGGGGGCCAGCGAATTAAGGCTCGCAGTGTACATGTCGTAGAGGTTGACGAGTCCTCGTGCACACGTCACTGTTCCTCTTGTGTAATTGCCAGCGTCCCAACATTTCCAAACTATTTGAAGGCCATTGTCGCGCATAACAACGTCTTGTTCCACTTCCTGTAGATTCTTCCAAAGCCATGTTGGTTTGTTTGCGTTTGGTCAATTTTGATTCACTTGCAGTTTTTAAAAGGTGCGGGGGTTGTAGAGGTTCGAACAGCGTAACTTAGGTCAGCGCTAATCTTTTCACCAGATCTTCTTTAGGTGTTGTTTTGTCCGGAGGAGAAAGGCTCCTCTATTGAAGGACAGGAGGCGGGGAGAGGGAGGGATACTCGTGTTATTTGTTAGGGATAATTATGTTGCAGGATTCAATCTGGCTGTGCGTGAGGGCAGCAGGGCATGTAGCAGACCCCTGCAGACCTCCGGGGTGGCTCATTGGCGCAACAATTAACTTTGAAGGAGGATTCGGGATGGGTACCGGGTGCGATAATGAGTTC
>JAUTBX010077762.1:15679-30249 GCA_032361465.1 Lepetodrilus tevnianus | reverse complement strand
CTAGGCTAGTTGTGTGAACATTACTGTAGGGTTCACGTCACACAATGGCTAGTGGTGGGGCCCTGGTTAGTGAATTCTGTGGCTAGTGATGAAATACTGATAGCTACACTAGTGGTAGGTTAGAGTTCGAATACTGAGGTCACCATGTCATACAGTGGTAGGCTATTGCTATAGTGAGTTCATGGCATACAGTGGTGGGCTATTGCTATAGCGAGTTCACGGCATACAGTGGTAGGCTATTGCTATAGTGAGTTCACGGCAGCATACAGTGGTAGGCCATTGCTATAGTGATTTCACGGCATACAGTGGTAGGCTATTGATATAGTGAGTTCACAGCAGCATACAGTTGTAGGCTAGTGAGTTAGAAGGTTCACACCATACAGTGGTAGGCTATTGCTATAGTGAGTTCACGGCATACAGTGGTAGGCTATTGCTATAGTGAGTTCATGGCATACAGTGGTAGGCTATTGCTATAGTGAGTTCATGGCATACAGTGGTAGGCTATTGTTATAGTGAGTTCACGGCATACAGTGGTATAGTGAGTTCACAGCATACAGTGGTATAGTGAGTTCACGGCATACAGTGGTAGGCTATACTCCCTGTCCGCTGTTACTGCCTACCTTTACCTGGAAGTTCCACACGCTGTGGTCCACGCCCTTCAGGTCCATGATGGCCTGTTCGCTGGCCGGGGGCAGCAGGGTCGGGTCGCTCGTCTGGGAACCCAGGTAGTCGATGATCTCCTGCAGGTGTGTTACCTCCGTCAGAAGACCAATCTCGTTATTCTGCACGTAGAAAATACAAACGATCATCTCATTTGAAAATATTTCAAGGAATGAAGAGCTATATTTAGGATAAAATTAACTTGTTTACTCAGCAGGGTACCCAATAGGATATGATATGATTTGGATTGAATTAATATTTTTCATCACAGCGGGAATATTTCGCCCATGATACGCGCTGACTACAAATATTAGATTATGAATATGACATCATTAGAAATGCAAGACAAAACAAGCATTTATAATTACTACTATTATTATTATTATTATTTAATCGTACTATTAATATTATAGTTATTATTATTATTATTATTATTACTACTTCGAATATTATTATTATTATTGTTATTATTCCACTTCACATGGACAGGAGATATAGTTTTTCAAAATAATTATATGAAATGTATTTGCTGCGGTCTGCGGGCTACTCACTACAAATGGCGAGATGGCACTGATGAAATGGCAGTATCGAGATCGCTCCTCAATGAGCACCGTCCGCACGCAGGTTTTCTCCGTTTCCTCCAGGAGGAGGTATTTGTCGTTGACGTCGTGCATGGCGTGGTCGAGGCGAGTCTGGATGTCTCCTTTACCTGCAACAAACACAACTTACGTCAGAACATGCAAATATGGCATGTACATTATAATTACATAGAGAAAACATCAGGGTGCAATGAATTAATAAAGGCATAGGAATTCTCTGAAAAAGTGAAATGCACTTATCAACATCATATCACAATTCTATGATTAGTTAATGGAAATTGCACAATTATTACAATGAGATAGTTAATCAATAATTTTGAATTAAACAGATGTTGTTTGGAATGTACAAGTGTATTGTTCACGTTTGAACATTTCTGAAATTAACTATTCATACATCTATATGTTAACTATTCATACATCATCTATACTATATATATGCATTGAACAGATTGTTGGCTAATTTAGAATGACGTGAAACATTGATGGAGACTTTTATCTCAGAACCAAACCCCACAATCATTTAGTCAAGTGTCTGTCATACATTCTTGTCACAGTATTACATCTGTATTAGGGTGATAACATATATATGTTTATGGTGGGAGGAAAGCCTGCAATAACTGATGCGGAAAGACACAGTTGGTACAGACATTTCATCCTGGGTTCCTGATGTAGATGGATTCAAAATACATTCTGGTTTGTAATATTAAATAGCATTGAGCTATTCAGTCATCTCAGCAATATTAAAAGTGATGTAAAAATATATCCGACGTAAAGACGTTATAATTCCAAAAGCCAGACTGTACTAATTAAATAAATGGAGTGACGAAAGAGACTTCAAAGAATAAGTATAATTTAGTTGTGTCGCATCAATTAATCTGGATTTGTTAGTTTTACAAAAATGTCAAAATCGATCAATCTTCCTACATGATTATAACGCTCCAGACATCACTTCCATGGAAATAGCATCTATTTTTGTCTACGACTTTTTGCATCTGGGACAAACTTGCCTCACAATTACATTATATTTCACGATGGTACGATGGCATGGACTGTGTCTAGAGACTAATAGAGCTCTGAGAACTGATGCGCTGACATCGCAATCATCTGTGACATGCCCGGAACACAGCGGCAGCCTAGAGTATAATTACACTACGACGATCTGCCCACTGGGACTTCGTTCCTACTCAAGGGAGATCACTCTCGCTCCCGGTTGCATCAAGCTCCATGCTGGCCAATCAAACATGGCCGCCTTGGAGCTGATGAAAATTCATACATGTACAGCTCTTACTGGTAGTATATTAATCCATAATTGGGGCTATCATTGATGAGAAATAAGGCCCAGATCATGAATTAATGGATTATAAATTTGATCATGGATTAGAATCGTGTAGAAATGAGCTCATCTGGTATTTTGATTCACAACATGACAATGACCTGGAATTAGTGCTGCAAGGATAGTACTGAAATTAGCAGGATCAACATCTGCTATTCAACAAGTGCCGTGATCACGGATTTTAGTCGTAAGTTCGTGAGATGACTTTCTACCAATCAGCTTAATTTGGTTGTGATAATTAACATGGCTCTCGCTGAACATGACCAATCTTCCCCACAGCTTTCAATAATGTTGACAGGCCGCTAAGTTAATATCTGGTTCTATCTGCATAACAATCCGGACTAGAATCAATGGACGGAGATATCACATGTGGTGGGAGTACGACACATCGCAGAGTAAATAGGAATACATTAAATATTTACATCTACTTCAGGGGTATTATCTATTATTTTCAGATATAGCACGACATTGCTTGTATGGCTCATGGATGGAGCACAGAACATAAAATCATTAGAAATCAATGTAAATTATATTAGAATTTCTTATCGGCAGTGTTAGGAATTGTCGTTGTACCACTAACATTTCCAGGGATCAATCGAGTCGGTGTTTGAGTTCAGTGTGTTTGGGCATCTTACACCCTCCACTATGGATGATATCGCAGTGATCTGCTGCTGGAGGGATAATAACCTAAAATAACTATAAATTACTAATGTTATAAACGATGATTTGTACAGATAAACCAGGTACACTAGGGATGGAACCAGTGTCATAGGCCTTATTTTCGCCAAAGTATTCCTGTTCCAAGCATGTCTAGATTTCTGGGGAACATGATGGCAATATTTCTAAGGCTCCTATCATACAATACCAAACAGCTGAATTGACAAATTTACAAATGAATAAATGTCTTCACCCTCTGAAACTATGGTTGACAGGTGTTGCATAAATGTATTGAACATCACCAAATGTTCACTCGTATTGCTGCATCACAGATTGTTACCTTACAGATGGACAACATATCAATTGAATACTAAACCATATGACTATTGCAATAGTAATTATATGGGTCAGTGCAAGGTAATAGCAGGGATGCCACCTGGAAACCTCCACCACCCAAGCACCACCACCCCCAGCCTACCACTACCACCCCCATACCAGCAGATCAGGAGCAACTTGCTACATGCCACAGACCTGCTTGTCAAAACACTGCTGTTTTACTTCCAACAACAATATCTGTAAGCTAGACCGAGCAGAACAGCTAACAGACACCGTCGCCAGTAGGCAGACATATACTTACTAATATATTACAAACGTGCATATTCTTCACATCATGACGCCAGTGGGGTTGATAACTATTGAAAACTGAACCCTGTACATATTAAAACTGTTCATGGTACTCCATGTCAAATGAAATTTCAGTACCACTGGATAACAAAATACTGAATGTCAGACAATGAAAGAATAATCATTATTCAATGTATAATATTCATAAAGCCAGGAAGCTTTGACATAGCCAAGAACCAGATATATTCCCAATTCCGACTCCAACCCTTCGTTCTCAGTAATGATCACAGGCCCAAGCGATCTGAACCCAGGGCACCATTATCCTGAGAATTTACAGACCAGTCCAGACAAAAAGCCGGAAGCCAAAACAAGCCAGCAGGTCTGACCTTTACCCTCTTTGGCAGCCAGCCATGTCAATTCCTTGTCCATCACTCAACCAAAATACCACAATTAATGCAGTTTAGCGCCAGAATGGGGGCTGCACCCAATGGTCCTGGATCCTAATGATAGATCTGCAGCCTCCACTTCCTGTATGCCCCCCCTCACGACTGTCCTCAGATCTCCTATCATTGGGTCCGTAGATCTCCATGCATTGGGTCCGTCAGTCAGTCAGTCAAGATTAATGTCCAGGAACTACACCTTCAGTCAGGTGTTCAGTCACATACATGACATTTATGCAACACCTATTAACCCTCTCCCTGCTGGAGGCAACCGGACATGCCCTAAAGAGCAGAGAGAGGGTTAAATGAAGGAGAGATGGGGAGAGTTAACGATTAATCAAATAATAATGTTGATAGAAATTTAACCACAGCCAGTGTTAAAACTGACTTTGAATTTCAATCTGACTGAATAGGAAAAAAATACATCCATAATTTATGACACAAGACACTGCCAATGCTTGCTATCGCAATGTAAATTTGTTTAAATCTTCTTGGCGATAACTATGTACAGAAATAATTTCTGGGAGAATAATTTATGTGACACAGACTTTCTTGGTACCAAAATAGCGAGCAAACTTCAGATAAATGGCGAAGAATTTAAGATAACTGACCTAGTCGCTACGATATTCAAGATAGATATTGTCATAGATGTACTAAATACATCCTAAGGAGATGTTGGCTACTATCAACATCCGCTCTTGTCAATGGTCACAGAAGACATCTGCATAAGTAATCACATCCAGTATAAAAACAAACTTCCATTTTCTGAATATAGCCGTAGTAACTTTAGACTTCTGACAGAAGAGTCAGACTGTTGACGGTTTCCTACAGTGCTGGTATCTCAAATCTACACAACAAGCAGTATGTTTTCAATTCCTCTCCACCTGCACGAAACCCTTAAACTACGGTGAGTCTGTGAAAGTAGTCCTAGCTGTATGTTGTGGGTGTGGAATTCCAGGGCACTCTTGTTAAGGTTGGAGTTACAGTACCTCTATGTACCACCTCTACATACCGTGCAACATTGTACAGTGTTACCAGACTGTGACGCAACACGAAGGTAGATGTCTGGGGTTGGTCGACACATGACCCGAGTCATTGAACCGCTTTGGTTTTAGTCTTACATTGACCTACGTTCATTCTTCATCGACACATACCAATTTCAAGCTGCTCTGTTGATTCGAGTAAATATCCTTTCATGAGTTGTTCATACAATGTCCCTAGACTTGCTGGACTTCCATGCACGGAGGTACTACGCTGTACATGCGAGTCGTGCAATGAAAGGTTTGACGTATACCTATGAAGCTACCTTTCTTGACCTTCTTCTGGAGCCGCACTGTGTCCGAGGCCGCCTTCTTTATCTCCTGTCTGGCTCGCTTGTACTCTGAAATACAACCACCATGACCATGTAGAACGCACAACACTTCCTTTAACTCTTTCCCTGCTGGATTAGGCACAATCACAGCTCCATAGGGCATCTCTGGTTGTCTCCAGCATGGAGAGGGTTAAGCTACTAATGTATGGATACTATGTTCGGCATTTGAAACCATTCACTCACAACAATGTCTTCTTTTTTTTACCAATTTAAAAAAATTTGAATTAGGGTTTAAGAGTCGCTTTCAAGATTCTTTCACTTATATCACGGCTTGTCAGTTAAAGGCAGGAGAAAACCTGCAACATCTGTATCACTGAATGTGGCAGTAAACCTGTGAGCACTGTCAATGCCATTCACATCCGTGGTATACTCGCTACAGTTTGGGTATAAATCATAGTGTGGTATTACTATAGAAGGAAATAAAAAACTTCACTTTACGTCCAGACTAATCCTTTTCATGAAATAAATGCAAGGTGTTTAAAATAAACATACATAGGAAGATTCTACCAATTGAATTAGTGATCTACGTCGCAGCGGGAATATTTCATCCATACACGATGACAGAATATAACAAAAAGAGCACTAGATCTTTGCGGATGCGAAGTATTCCATATAATAATACTCACCTTTAGCGTGGTCCTTGTCGAGCTGTGCGACCACCTTCTTCCATTCCTCCAGCTTCTCCTGAATAGGTGACACCAGTGTGTCCAGAATACATCTGAAACAAGATGGCCGACATGTCAATCATAGCAATGCTGTAGAGAAATGGAGATTGTAACTACGGGTGTAATAATCATAGATAGACATTATGCAGAGGTGTAACTAATTATTAGCAAAACAGCAGTAACTTTAAGAAAATTGTTGGTATGTATCTGTTTATTATTTAATTTAATAATAATAATAATGCATGTTTGTATTGTGCCAAATCCATGCTCTAAAGCCTACTCATGACACTATGTAGCTCTAGAGCATGGATTTGTCTGTTGTCCTGCAAATGTTCTTCACTGCATTAATTTGTTCAGCAAGTGTTTCAAATACTTCCAATCATAGTCTTCCATTCAGAGAACTGATCACCCAGGTATGTATTTATGTCTGTAGTTATTTATTCATTGGTCCTGACAGACGCTTACCCTGTGAATGATTTCAGCTTGCTTTCGATGGTGCGATGTCGCATGCAGAGACGCGTGAGCGCCGACCCGATCTCCTTGGTAGCTCCTGAAGAACAGACAAACAAATACAACGTTAATAACACTCCAGGATGCCATTAAGCACTCACATCACAAAATACAACCTTTAATATCGTGGTGGGGGGGGGGGGGGGAGTAATAAAAATGCTACCACAATCAGTAATTCTAAAGAGTTTCTTTGTCGATATCTGTCGTAAATCATATCATAAATATGCAGTAATTTTTGTTAATAAAAGATGAGATCAAATGCCAAAAAGAAATCTTCGACAAAATATGCAGTAATTTTTGTTAATAAAAGATGAGATCAAATGCCAAAAAGAAATCTTCGACAAAATATGCAGTATTTTTTGTAATAAAAGACGAGATCAAATGCCAAACTAAAATTATTGTGTTCATAATCAGTGAAGAGTTGGTTTGCTATCAATTGTCTTAATTTCCTGTGTTAGTGACTTAATCATAAAACCGGTAACGAACATGACCGTGGCTTGAGTTAACCACATCCATGCTGAAGGCAACCAGAGATGCCCGATAGTACAATGAGTATAACTACTCCAGCCATGATAGGGTCAATGTGTACACAACTGATCGATTAACAGTCTACCGATATTTATCAGCATACATACACAGAGATCGGTGAACATGATACCACTACAAGCCTGTATCAAAGACGACTCGCACACGATCAATACAGAACGTTCTGCTGCAAGCATTATGCAACTAGTGCATGTCCATGCATGAATTACTCCGACATGCGATGTGCCATAATTATATGCATGACGACCCCTGGGTCAACTCTTTCCTAGTTTCAATGCAGCAATCTGTCACGCAATATTCAATTTCCAACTCTGAGATCGTATCGATGTTGAATACAAATTGTAATCACTATAGAGTCAAAGGGTTCGTCTTTGAGATTGACATGTATTTTTTATTATACATTAATGGCACATTTCTGTAACAGGACGATGCATGGCTCTCCTGGGATTCGAACCAGCCTGGATATCGAGTGCAACACTCTACTACTCAGTCAAAGGGGAAACCCCCCCTGCGGCGAGACCAACAGGAGCATCTTATACCTCACACAGCTCCATACTGTCACCTGGATCCTAACATCGTGCACATACAACATTACCAACACCCAGACGTAACCCTATCGATGGAGCCATGTGGCCAATGCCAAATAAACATTTCCTGTCGAACTCTGCTAAACAGTCCTTCAGCAAGTACATTGATTGTACAGACATGCCAATTACCGCAAACCTGTTTTAATGTGAAGTTTGAAATGCGACGATGGCAACGGCACCATATGGCCAGTACCAAACACAAGTTTCTTGTTCCTCTGATACCATGGTGAAAAACATTACTGCGTGTATTGAAAGAAGACACATGCTTTAACCTTCTCCCTGCTGAATAAAATCAAAGTGTTCTATTTCTGCATGTGATCGGGCAAGTTAACTCGCCTTCAGCAGGGAGAGGGTTAATACTGGGGTTGAGATGTAATGATAGTGCCATGTTGTATGTACTTAGAATGCATGCAAACTTGATGTTGAAATAACATCCATGTCCATAAATATCCATGTCATTCTTGTTGACTTTTGTCAATGGGCCATGCTTCCTGTCTAAAATATATTTTCAAAACATACGTCTATTTCTGACAGACTTTTAATGATAATTGCATAAGCACTGGTAGAAACCGTCAAAGTTATATTTCAAAAGGAGAGATCCCAAAATAGATGATAGTTATATGTATAAACATTGCTAGTGTCACTGTGACATACCAAACTAAACTGAAATAGGATGAAACACCTTCCAGTACCGATTAACCCAATCACGAACGTCATCAGCGATCTAAATAACAGCACTTTATAAAAATGATATTCATATTAATTGAATAATTTCTTGATATATGTGTATTAAATCCAGTTGCATCTTATTAAAAGAAAGAAAGTTTTTAAAATAGAAATTAAATTTATTTATTTTGCAGCAAATTCATAAGCACAAAGGTATTCTAAAAATGCTGTCAGAAATATGTTAAGACTTAAGATAAGGCTGGAGATCCTTTGTTTTCATATTCCATAAAGATAATCTGAAATATGATTTGCCAACAACTTAGTACATCGATTCATAACACGTTGTTAAATATCACAACATGATAAACCTGTTTGTTCAACACCAGATATAAAAATCCACAACTCGTGGATAATACCAACATCAAATAGTAAAGAGTGATACAAAACTATGTCAACATTCACTGCTCTACGAATAAGAGCACATATGACCCCTGACCTCTCCGTGACCAATATCAAACATGGCAGACAATAGAAACGTGCCCATCTGCTTGCCAACAAAAACCTAGGAAAGAGGTCGTGCATCCTCTACCTGAATGTGTCGCACACCCGGCCAGCGTATTTATCAGCTGACTTACGCCACGCCACAGGTGATCAAGCACACCTGGACAGCGCAAACACAGGTAAATACAGGTAAATACAGGTAAACACAGGTAAATACAGGTAACTTGTCCCCGGTTAGCAGGACACTGCGAGGCAGCAGCAGCTAGATCCCGGCATTACTTCGCAAGGACGGACTCGGATCCAGGACGAAAATAATGACCAAAACGCAAACCCTGCCTTGGGAGTCCGACTAATTCGTCATCAAAAGAACTATCGGAAGGAGATCAAGTGGGGATTCGCGACCGCTTGAAAATCATCCTTTTTGTTGGGTGTGGAGCAAAGTGCTTTAAATTTAGCGACATAATAATCAATTGCCAAACTAAAAATCAGGCAGGTTTTTGGATGGCACAGAAAATGGTGTTCTTCAGCACACAGGTATTTAGAATTTAACCCTTTCTCTGCTGAGTAGTGGACTAATCCTAGTCATTGATCAAGAGGGTTTCTCATCAGTGAAAGGGTTAAGACAGCCATATTAGAGAGAATACTTTGGCAGGGATTATGCTGGAATGACATTTTTCAGACGAAATCTGTCACCACGTAATTACAAAGGTCATGTTTGCAGGCAAATTGGACAGGCAACATGATTTTCATATTAATAACTACAGACTATTATAGCTACAATTTCAGTCGATAATCCAATGTCAGTAATACCGACCGCACACTGGAGATTGCACACTGGAAATCCCCAGTGTGTGGTGGACGGCGACTGCGATTTTTAGTCTTGCCGACCGATCTCACAATATCTAGCATGTCTTGATATTCATCGGCAACGAATAAAAATAGATACAAATCGGCGACCGATCTCCTACCCACCGCACACTAGACGATCGAAAGCCGACGCAAATTGGCGACCAGTCGCCGACGAGAATCTCCAGTGTGCGATCGGTATTAGTCATTTAGTTTGGGGTTTTACTTATTTGTTTGTCAGGATCAGGTTTGAAAATTGTATGGAACTGGAGTTAAGTTGTGGTAGCTCAGTGGGGACAAAATAATGGTGAAATTTCAGTTGTGAATGTTCAATGATGACAGAATAATGATGACAGTTCAATGGTGACAGTTCAATGGTGACAATGCAATAGTTCAGTGACGAAAGCTCAGTGGCGTATTGTACTCATGTCAGCTTTGATGACAAGATTATCGAATATGGATGAAAGATAAATCCATAGATCAAGAAATCAATCAGTTGATGACTGATGACATCTACATGGATGACACTGGAACCTCCATGATGACATCTACATGGATGACACTGGAACCTCCATGATGACCTCCATCACAGAATAGCTAGAATAGCTACAACAGAACACGCTGAACTAGCAGCACTTCAGCAGTAATCAACAGGGCAGGATATTTTCTTTGACACCGGTCATTTTGCGCGTCATTCATTACTGATACAGAAGTCTAAATGCCACTTGTACTGAGTCTTGTATCAACTTCTTCACCTTCAAATAGAAACGTGCAGAGCACTCGACATCCAAGTCACACTCGATAGATGTAATTAAAAGAGGCCTTTTGAATTTCAGGAATAACTCGAGGGTTTCCAATAACGGAAAGCAGTAGGATTAGGTTGACTTACATTTGAAAGGGCACAATGGTTAGATACATTGTTCGGATCAACATTAGAAGAACACACAGATCTTTATAAATTGTGAGGTTGGATAAAAGTACAACGGTAAAAACAAAAGCATCTACTTCCCATATATTTTATCCTTTTTTTTAAAATTTGGGTTTAGAGCCACTTTCAAGATGTTTTCACTTATATCACGGCTTGTCAGTTTAGGGCAGGAGAAAACCTGCATCTTGCTTAGCACTGAATGTTGCAGTAAACCTGATAGCACAGGCTGGTACTGACAGACCAAGGATGATAACTGCATTGCCACGGTACGTACGACCACAGTGTCTAGAACATAGAAGTTGTCTGTGGAGGTTTGAGGATGTGTGATTAACCTTGGAAAGGACCACGTGCACTATATAGCCCTATATATAGGAGCGATTCTGATCAGTTTAGTACGGATGTGGTTTACAAGCTTCCTTGACCTTTTGAAGATGAAGCCAACTACGATGTGTGTAAACATACACGTCAATCACTGGAGTACAGCATTCTCAGGCATTGATCAGTAGCTAGTGATTGGAGCAATTCAAATATCCAATCTATACTTCTACCTCATTATTCTGCCCACACAGCAGAAATGTATACTGTGGTGTAGATATAAACACAGAACGTGGGCACGAATAATAATTATATAAACGTTATTATAGAACCAGAATTAGAGACTGGCATGAATTAATGTTAAGTAATTCCAAGCACATCTGTGGATGTTAATACCAGCCTGATTACATTGGTTATGCACTGCGTTGCATAAGTATCTAAAGCTGTTGTCAATTACGACATCAAACAATATATTAAAATAATATTATTAGAATAAACTGAACATTGAATAATTATACTTTCCCCTTCTCATTTGTTTTCCTATTTTTTTTTCTCACAAAAGCAATATCAGATGAGCATAGTATGCAATGTTTTGTTTTTATTCAAATGGTTAAAATTTCTTGAGGATTCACGATCTAGTAGCGCATTTATTTCTACTAAACCAACATCTAATGTCAGCAATATTAACATCATCAGGTCTTTGCAAAATTGCCAAAGATTTCCATAATTCAATATATTTTCCAAGCTAACCCAGTCATCGTAAATGAAGTGTGCAATAAATGGATGATCCAAAATATGCAATTAGTGGTGGTGCTGTGACATGCCGAGGTTCAACAATTAGCGGCATAAACACATGTCGGTGCGTCCCACTCCATCGATCAACCAGCCTTCTTTAATACAGTTCCATTACATGCGGTGGTCAAAAGTTCATCAGACTAATTTCCTCTCTCACTCGCACACTTTTCTTTCTCTCTGTAAGCCTCCCTCCCTCCATCTCTCCCTCCCTACATCTCTCCCTCCCTCCATCTCTCCCTGACCCCTCCAAGACTCGGACCCAATACCAGGGAGAGTCTCACTGCAAGGTGGACAACGGAGCTATAGCCGGACAACCGAAACAGTTCCGATTGAATCAATGGATTTATCGTCCAAAATGGATTATTATTTTATGAACACTCAATGGTGCTTTTAGTTCTGAATATGAATGGTACGATGATCAATAGCGAGGGGGCAATAGTAAGGAAACTCAGACAAGGCCCGATGCCATTGAAGCCGAAATAACGACATTAGTTCCAGTTCTCTGAACACGGTGAAAGTGTGTGAGCCAAATCTCAGGGTAGCATACTCTCATCATGTACAATGTGTGCACACACACACCAACAATAAGCTACTGTACTTATAATAAACCCATTATGCATATACATATATTTACTTTCACTATATGGAAAACAGGCTAAATCATGTTAGCAGGTTAAGTAAACCAAGAAAGATGGAAAATCAAACGTAATCTGTTGGCAACGAGTACTTCCAAAGCTACAGTCACAACATACACCGCCTGCATGAGTGGCCATTATACTCTGGAGTGCTGATTACTCAGTGTACAGGTTTAACCCTATTCCAGGTGGAGTCAACAGAAATCCTCAATAGATCAGTGATTGCGACTAATCTAGCAGAGGGAAGGTTAATCATGCATCGATAATAGCATATAAGTATTTAGATGCATATTTCAGATTGCAAAATAGACTAATCCTTTGTATCTCGATAAATCTTGTATTACCATTATTGGGATTTGAAAAGTACTTGTTTCAATGCAGATGGTAGGGATGATAATGATGAATTAAGCATGCATGACTACTTTAATCATTTTGCAAGTTTTAAATTTATGCTTTATGTTACTGCAGGTATATTTCACCCATACGCAAAATGTTGCAAGTAATCACACTTGATAAATATTCAATGTACTGAATTAGGCACGAGCAAGCATGGTTTAAAAAAAATAATATTAGCACTAATTAATATTTTGTTTGCTACTGTCAACTTATACTGTCATAACAGGTAAAAGATGATGACGGACTGGGTCTGTGAGGTGTGTGTGGGGGGTGGGGGTAGTAATGGGAAGATAGTGAATGTTTAACAAGCCCATGGGTGCACGTACAACCTCATCCAACCTTAATCAGACAACCATAATCAGACAACAACCAGTTTCCTGGCACCAGGGCTGGAATACCAGGCAGTCTCGGCTAACCAGATTCATTTGCGGATTTACCATTATGATTCATAGCCGGCAAATCCATCCCAGAGCCAAATTACCATGCTGAACCCAGAAGTAATGATCACCATGGCAACCTATCTTGACCACACCCCGCGGCAAAGATTACATTGCGTTTCTCACTTTCTAATTAGTACCGGCAATAATTGTGGAATAACTCCCTCCTCGGCTCCACTGCATAGTACTGCAATTAGCGGGTGATAACCAGAGTCTGTTGGTATTCATAGGGATCAAAGTGGGTGCAATTTGGTTCTGACGTGCCACTCATACCTCTAGTCAATAGTGTGAAGTCTGGCCTAGATCATTCCATCCGGAACACAAATACTGACTGTGTGTGCAGATGAAAAACTTAAACGAAAGCTTGTACAAACAGATATTGAAAGAAACATGTATTTCATGTCAGAAATAAGCCGTGTTTTCTGAAAACATGCCAAGATCAATTCATCAGAGTGTGTGTCGGTTCCTTCAATTTGAGGATACATGGCTGGCACTGGGATCCACGGCGCACGGCAGCTAGGTTACAGGTTATCGTGTTGGAATTATGTATGCCTGCATAAAACCCTGCATTGAGCAGGATCTCTCTTAGTCCTGTGGCTGTCTATGTTACACAGACGTACACACATCCAGCATCCTTATCAGTAAATAGCGGCTAAATTAGGCGGCGTTGAGCTATGCAACCAGGGAGGAGGAGGAAGATTCAGAGGAGATATTTATAAGCTGAGGAAGATGCAGAGGAGGTAGATTTATAAGGAGGAAGATGCAGAGGAGATAGATATATAAGCTCCCGGAGCTGGAGTCGATGGTATGATTCATGTGTCATGGATGTGACAGAGATAGGTCTAGGGACGATGTAATGTGGTTGTAGTGGCTATAGGAGGTTCGGAATCAATACAGTTACCATGAGCCCGAATGTTTGAATCCAGCACAAGGACACTGGTCATCAGAAGCATTAGAGATCCTCATCAATATTTATGGACATCTTGCCCAACATTCCATTTCATACTTCTTGTCCAACATTCCATTTCATACTTCTTGCCCAACATTCCATTTCATAC
>JAUTBX010077762.1:2537-13610 GCA_032361465.1 Lepetodrilus tevnianus | reverse complement strand
CTCTGGCTGGCTGACCAGGAGTGCTTCAGAGCGTACAGTGGTTACAGTGCCTGTTCCTCTGGCTGGCTGACCAGGAGGATCTAGTGCATGTGCTTCAGAGCGTACAGTGGTTACAGTGCCTGTTCCTCTGGCTGGCTGACCAGGAGGATCTAGTGCATGTGCTTCAGAGCGTACATTGGTTACAGTGCCTGTTCCTCTGGCTGGCTGACCAGGAGGAGCTAGTGCATGTGTATTTTATCATCCTGGACAAATTGCCGTCTTGATACCATCACGATACCATCACGGGGCCCAGGGCACTGTCAGTGAGACGACCTGGACTGACCATCCAAGCATAACAACAATATTCACCTCCCAGACAATATACTGACAGGTTCATAACCCCCAGAAACATCAGCAGGGCTAGACACGGGGAATATGATTCCTGACGGCGGAATCGTTAGCCAGTTGGCAGCACTCCCAAGATGGCCGCTTGTAATTTCTCATGTTGCATGACTACCCATATCAGAGGACGAAGATTTGCCGGATCCCGGAAAATGCTAAACTCCCTAGGTAATACCCCGGCGACACTTGCGGAAAAGAGGCATCAGCTATTCATAAAGAGTCCTTAACCCTCTCCCTGCTGGATCAGGCACAGAAATTGCTCTTTATGGCATTTCCGGTTGCCTTCAGCATGGAGAGGGTTAAACAAATAATTACAAATGGAGGACAGGATACCATGCTGGTCTCCAATAACAGTTGTGAGTTGGCGAGGCTCGTAACTTGGGGTACCTGCCGATCACGGACAGATGGTCATGCTTCTGGAACCTATGGGATTGTCAGTGTTGGTAATCTACACGCGCATGCATTTCTTGCTAAGAATAGATATGCATTCTCCATGTTAACATTGGTCACAGGCTAGCTGTACATCCTACAGAGACACCATATTGCAGTATAGCCACTGCAGGCAGCACTGTTACAGCACTGCACATGAACTGCATTATTCCACTGGCAATATCCAATTAGCTTCATGACAAAGAAACCACACCCAATAACATCACAAACAAAAATGACACCATGCAGGATTCACATTCTGAATCGCTAACAGCACAGACCAACACGTAACAGTTAATTAGCCTTGGACTCGGAGAGATCAATAATGAAAATGTTCAAAGAGGTTGCAATGACATTAATGACACAAATCTACTTTCCCACGGATCGAGTGTGAACTTGGCATAACTATCTCCTAAATAGGAATGGATTTGATTTTCAGAGCAACAAGATTTATTGCTAGTTACTAGCTCCATTGCACGACTTCAGTTGCTAGTCAAACTTGATCATGTTTAGGCTGGTTATTCAGCATCTCAAAGAAAAATCTAAATATTTATATAGCAGTTCAGGGAATCACTTAAAGGTAGTTAACCCTCTTTCTTCTGTCATCATCAATACCTCCATCCACAGGCAGGGGTTGTGGCAGGGGTTAAGTCAGTTTACAGATTTCAGTTATTATTAAAGTTTTGGTATTTTCAATGCCTATCTCGGCATCTGGCCACAGTGGAATCCTGTAGGTGGGGAATGCGCTCTTCTCTGCCACCTCTACCTCACCTGTACTGCACAGACACCAGCTCCACATCACAGCCTGGGTCATTAACCTGGATCCAGTAGCAGGCTTGACCAGTGGTCAGTTACAGATTAAACACCATCCGGACCCGCGTTTCCGATTCCACGGAGTCGAGACAGAATACCTTCCAGACGCCGTGGCCAGCTGGTGTTGATGCTAGGTGTTTTCTAATGCAACCATCACTGCCCTAGTTTAACCCCTTGGTGTTGATGCAGGTTGGGGTGGTTTCACTGAAGAATGCAGCCAGGATTGATGAGCAGGGCAACTGTCAGGTGTCCTAGGGATGAGCCGACTTTGAGGTGGGGGTGGGTGTGGATGTAGAGGTAGGGTAAGGGGAAGGGGAACAGAGGTAATGCATCTGAGAACAAGGAAACGTGAAACCCATGAAATATGGGAATAGATACAGGGAGACACATTGTTCTAGGGTTACTTGTAGGGGAGATAAGAAGCCGGGGATGCGGACTCCATATATCCTATGCTGGATCTCTAGGCTGTTGACTGCTGATAGCCACGGCAATAGATGTGAAGTGTATCAGAAACATGACATCACTTCTCAACATACCTCTCTTCATGATAACACCTGCTCTGTTTGCAGGCACTACGTGCTAGGCTAGACCCATGCTAGCTTTCTTGTAGGCGACATCATTCTGGATTCTTTATTGAAATCAGACATATCTACCAGCATTGATAACATCTCGCTGAGAAGTGTTGAAATATCTGGAAGTAGTGTTGTCGACTCTCTAAGAGAACTGTAGAATACTATGTAGAGATATCTCTGTGTTGCTTTAATATATATAATGCCTCTTTGCTACTTTGTTCTGTCTCTAGTCAGTAGCTACTAGCATTAGCCCCTGTACTATGTTCCTACAGTCAGTAGTGTCTAATATCTACAGTCAGTAGTGTCTATGATATCTACAGTCAATAGCGTCTATGCTATGTCTCTACAGCTCTATGCTATGTCTCTGCAGCTCTATGCTATGTCTCTACAGTCAGTAGCCTCTATGCTATGTCTCTACAGTCAGTAGCCTCTATGCTATGTCTCTACATGCAGTAGCCCCTGTACTATGTTCCTACAGTCAGTAGTGTCTATGATATCTACAGTCTCTATGGCCAGCTGGCACCCCCAGACCCGACCGACTGGACTCCAGTATTTGTGTCAGTCTCCTCCGCACCTGCCCACAGCATTCCTGACCTAAACCTCAACCCAGCTCCTGCCCAACTGGATTCACCTGTCTGATTGATGCAGAAAATAGCACGCGTTTCCAACATCTAGATAACTGAGGAAGTCTTCGGAATTCTCAGATGATTAGAAAGACAAATGGCTGTGAACGTCCATTGGCAGTTCTTTGGTCCACTACCTTTGTGGAATTGCAATTGCCGTTCAATTGGGTCTACAAACAATAAACATGACTTCTTTATTATCCTCTTCCAAATAACTATGTCAATTGAATTATGAATATGATAAACAGTGGGCAATAATTGGGCGATATACGAAATATTGTTTTACGTCACAGTGGGAATCTTTCACCCATACGTGACGACAATTGGGCGATATTAATTTAGGAAAATGTGTGAAAGAAAAAAATACTCAGTACCAAATGTCGTACAGGTTAACATTAACAATGATTTATAAACTTCTTTTAGAATGATATTTCCAAAGAAATGTATTCCTGTATTGATTAGACATTGTATGTGTGCATTTATACCGAGCCATTCAAATACCAGGTAATAGAAACACATCTTGGACAAAAGGTCGCAGACATAATTCACGTACGATATTTCCCCACCTTTGATATACCTGCACCTACATGATAAATGAACCTGATCTACCAATGTGATGTTATAAAGAGTGTGCAATATAGAGGACCACCTGTAAGCCATCAAACAGTCAAACAGCTGACCTGTTTGACTCTAGATCTGTTCATCAATGCAGACAATGCAGTGGTCTAAATCAGCACATGGTTGGCATGTGGACTGTGCAGATCATGCAGTGGATCTTGCAGAGCATGCAGTGGTCTAAATCAGCACATGGTTGGCATGTGGATGGTCAAAGCAGATCAACTAGACACTGGGGAAATGTAATCTGGCTATCCAGCAGCATCTGTGCAGATGTGCAGATGCTGCAGGTGGTGCTGATGGGTCGGAGACATCTACAGCATCTGCTGAGCACATTCCTAAATGTAGACCACCAATCACTAAAACAGTACCACCAGATTATGTCCTGCAGACCAGAGATGACATGTTAAACCAGCAGTATAAAGGCAATCTGTAGCTTCAAGTGCAGTAGATTGTTTCTGGAAGCTCTCATACCCACTGAGACCACAACGCTCTCGTAAGTGCATGATCCCCATGTATCAGAAAGTCCTTATAATGGTCTCATAGTAGATTAGAGCTTCGAGAAACGATATCCAGGACACTATTCGCAACAGTGAGGAAACAAATTTAACCTTTTTTTTTAATGGTAATGTTACCGTAGATTATATTACTGAAAATCATATTGTTTTCATATTCCTTCAACAGTACATATATATTGATTATTCCTAAAGTTATTTCTTTGTCCAAATGTAATCACACTGCATGATAAAATCGTCCTAAACGTAACTTAGTAAAGCTATCTGCTGGGAGACTAGAATGCCATCAATCAGCAGACTCAGTGTAATCAGTACCCTCAGGACTCCTGGTGATCTGCCTCACTACATGCTATATGTACATGTCTGTCTATGATATTACACTATGACGCAGTTAAAAACAAGGTCTTCACGGGCTGCAAGAATCATAACTAATCATCCACGTAAAACATGTGCATTCTTGACAGTTGTTAAAGAATCACAACTTTTTCGACATGCAAAAAAAAGGTCACATTCCTGTCTAGGTCAGATCAAGATTCTCTGTGACTAATCCAGTCTTACACCACACAGGAGAATCTGTTTAGCCCCCATGTGTGTCAAATTTTATTTCCCCTCGCCAGAAGATCGATCTGCTATGGAGGCAGACATCAATTTATCAAAATAAAATCCTGACAAGAGATAGGATGTCATGAGTGACTGAGCTCCAATACACCCAGACACAATCCAAAAGAATGCATTGCCTGAACATAATCAACAATTTAGAAAAAGGAAAATCTTAAGGGGAAATATTTTAGATAACATTATAAAAATGTTATGAAGTAGCTGCAAGTGAAGATCTTGAAAAGTAAATATTTTTACACAACTTAATAATATATAAAAAGGTTAAAAGTGATAATTGTTGAAGTGAAGATCATAACTTGGATACATATAGCAGAAATTATTTAGATATATATAAATTAATATAAAAAATGCCCTGTCAGAAATGATATTCTACTACTAGTAGTACGGTAGTACGGTACTAGTCATGAGGAGCAAACAGAGCAAACAGCCTGCCTTTCATTCTTCTAGCAAGATAGACACATCCTCATTCAATAGTAACACATTAACACAGTGACAAATAGAGCGTCCAAACAAACGTCCAATCCCTCCAAGACAGCGAACTCAATTCCCCAGTAACTCAAGCCTGAAGAATCAACTTCTGAATAATTCCCCTGCCAAACTGGGTTAGAACCAATCCCACTTCTCTTCTGTTCCTTCTCATTACCAGATATACGAAACGCAACTGTCCGCACCATTCTTATCACTGGTAGTAGATACGACTTGGTATCCCATACAGTCAGTGCCAAGACTAACAGAACGGTTAATCTATCAGATCTACGAATTAACTCTCTCTCTCCCAACTGTTTGGCTGGCATTGTTTAACCGCGCGTGAACCGCTCGCAACACGCCAAATCAAACAGTTAGTTTCGCGTCAGCACCTATTAAAAAGCAGAAAGTTTCCCAAAACAAAAATGGCGGAAAATTCTGTATACAATTTAACGCCATTGCCGCCTATTGGGATTGGTGGTAATTATGGAGTAGTGGCACAGCCATTGATCACGGTAATGTACAAGGCTCCCAACGTGAGTGGAAGTGGTTTATTTACCAAGGGTTAATGTAGCGTGGCTTTTCCAGTAGTATTTATACAGATAGTTCAGAAATTGTGGCAGTCCTGAAAGGCGACGCTCAAGAAGCAATGGTAAATCTTTAAACATGTATACAGAGCCTCAATATTATCTTTGTGCCGGTAATGGGTAGAACAGCATGGCAGGAGACGATAGAATCACGGCTTGATTCACGGAACGTCTACGGATCCTGTCAGTGCCTTTACCTGATCCACTTAACACCTCCAGAAATACTTGTCTGATGTCCCTCTGAATACTGTCTGATGTCCATCTGAATACTGTCTGATGCTCCTCTACAGAAAGGTCACTGGTCCTGCCAGAATAGTCAAACACAGAACCGATTCTTCACTCTGTCCAGCATTGTAATATGATAAGACAGTCATCAGTGATAAAACGTGTCAAATACAATTTGAAATTAATTTTGATTTCTTGTGTACAAATGTTTGTCTTGTCAAGAGTTCAACTGAATTCAAATGAAATGGATACCATTATGTTTCTAGAAGTCGGAATCCATGTTTACTGAACAACTTCAGTAATTAATTGCCAATATTCTACTTCCACATTTCAAGTATGTTTAACCCTCTCCCTGCTGGATTAGGCACAGACTCAGCATTTTATGGCATCACCACTTGCCTCCAGCATGGAGAGAGATATACAGTTATATACATGGTGTATGAATGTAAGCTTAATGTTGCACAGTATTATCTATGTCTTTGTACAAGCCCTGAAACAAGCCCACCTCAGACACACTAAATCATCACATGTAATCGTGCCTGCGTTAGCGCTGTATTTGTGCAGGAATAGCCATCTCTGTGGGGTGCCGGTGTCAAGAATGAATAATATCCATGATACAGAACAATCAGTTCTACCTACATACATCATTGACCTTGCTCGGTAGTCCCAATAAATACAATGAGAATAGTGTAATATTTCCTACTACAGAATTTACAGGTGAATATCGGGATCCTAATATCATGTTTATTGTATTTTGCAATTTCAATTTACCAAAGAGCCAAGTGTTTGTTTTCAGTACAATCAGAACTGCTCACTGTCCATGAATGATAAGGTAAGAAGACTTATCGAGCTCATTACAATTAGTCAGACTTTGATGTCTGGAGTTTGACCCCAGAGTGACCCTAACCTCCCTGCAATAAATAATATGGTATTCACCAGCAGGGGAAATAATATGGTATTCACTAGGACATTGGTCTGATATTCAGATAATTTTCAGTCCATTCTGCTCTGTATACTTTAAACATGCATGAATTATATATACTAGACATGGCAGCAACAGTTTAATGACAAATGATGGGGGACAATAATGAATATGTTGGCATAAATTAAACTAAAATATTTAAAACTTAATATATGCATTATATTATAATAAATTTATGAAATATAATATTTATAAAAAAAATATATATATTTTTAATATATAAAATAAAATAAACATCATTTGTTCAGGTGCAGTTTTGTACATTGTAAACAATCAAACATACTAAGTAATCACTCTTAATGTATAAAAATAACACTATTAACTTGAGATCTAGCATTTAAACACGAAGTTCATCAGGAATTACCCCCCGTGCATATATGACCCTATTACCAGGTTACATTAAACAGGTAAAGCTGAGCCAGCAGACAGGTAAGGTCACTTATACCTGTACATACACATTTATGTAGCAGGTGCCCCTGGTAACACTAATAGTGTCCACAGGTGTCATTGATTTACACCGACACTCACTGCCGTACACTAGTGGCTATGAGTGGACCTCTTACATGTGTTCAAAGAGCCACTGCAGACTAAATCAGAAGAAATCAACTTGTCACAAGATATGAACATGTGACAATATGTGTATAATACATGTGACAATATGTGTATATTACATGTTACAATATGTGTATATTACATGTTACAATATGTGTATACTACATGTGGTTATATGTGTATATTACACATTACAATATGTATATTACATATTACAATATGTGTATTACATGTTACAATATGTGTGTAGTTAAATGTGGCAATCTGTGTATATTACATGTTACAATAATAATATTTATGTGTCTATTACATGTGGAAATATGTGTATATTAACTGATTTGCACTTCTAATACTTCAAGAGTTAACAACAGGTATCATCTCTCCTCTTTGACAGACAATTTAACATTTTACTTTTCAAGAAAAAAATAGAAACCTTTGGCTTTTCATGATGGTGTTAATAACGCGAGAAAACATCAATAATTGATGATTGGTAAAGATCAAGCCAGCATTTGTCAGAATGAATTGGATAATGTCAAATGGTGTGTTTTTTATATTGTACTTTTAATTATGTTTATTATTCCAGACACGGTGCATCTTAAGACTGGCTTGTGCTAACTTAGTTAACATTTAGGTGGTTAGTGTAAAGTGTGCTCCTATGGCAAATTCTATTCCTCAGAGACATTACTCCTTTGGATAAAGGTTGTGACTCAAAAGGTCATCAACGGCTAGAAGCATTCTCTGAGGTCGTATTCAGCGCCTTCGCCAATACGCCTTCTAAAGCTTTGCAATAACATCGGACTTCAACATGATTACATTTTTTAAATCAAGTTTTGTAGATGCCCTAGGTTTAAAGTCCCTGAAAAAATCATAATGATATCCATAAAAATTGGTTATTTTATTTTGGCTATCATAAGGGCAACATGAAGTCACGGTGACCTTGACATTAGATAGAAATGGTAATTTGATGTGTGTGACTTCAACAGACATAGAAAGCTAACGCAGTGTATATGGTACTTATCTGGTGAGAAGCAAACACATTTAACTCGGTCCACTGAATTAACCATACAATTAAATTAGCGGCATATTTTTAAACCAAACAAAGATATTGTTCCAATTCCATCACATCAAGAATTGAAGCCGGTAATTTACACTTTAACAAAATACCCGTAATGCCCAATATTCATCATCGAAATTATGTAGTTATAAACTTCATTATTAAATTAGCATGATTACGGAATAAGAAGCAAGGCAATTTTGGACACATTTCAAAGACCAGTCCTCCACCAGAGTTCCACTTCAGCCAAGTTTATAATCAATAACCACCATGTGAACAATGCGTAGAACTACTAGAAGAAGTCCAGTTGCAAGGCAATTGCTGTTAGCAATTGGAATCACGGTCACTACGGGATATCAACTTTTTTTAACGTTCCTGAAATTGATCGGGGTAATTTCTGCTTCCTATTACACACACAACATGCCGAATAATGGCGGACATTAACATCACGATCCTTTAGATGAGCAGACATTGAGTATGTTTTAATTATAATTTATAACCAGATATTTTTCTCATTTGAACACTCAAAACAACCTCATAGAAGGCAGCTATGGAAGCCCTATAGAATAGTGGTCGTGATTAGTCCATGCAGTCAGTCAGTCGATCCAAGAGCTTCCAGCGAGAGCAATATCGCCTCAGTCTTCTCCGGAGAGGATCCTATCTTCCTGAATGTCAAGGGGAACACAACAAAAAAAAACACATCCTGATTGAAAAACACTTCTTATCAAAGGAGACAATGTTTGAAACAAGGCATTTATCAGAGAAGTCTCGAAAGTCAAACTGGGAATCATTGGCGTTCTACACTCGCGGAACAAAAATCACTTCTTAGGTTAACAACATCAATAGCTACTTGATCTGGGATAGATTTTTTTTAAAGTCCTGTACCTAAAATGCTTTCTCATCAGAAATCCATGTACGGTTTTAATTGAGATTAGTTCCTGTGCAGCTGGGAAATTGTTGCAAGAAATGTTGCCGAGAACTCGGCCTGGAGAGAACGCTGGATCCGAGAAGATCCCGGCAACGGACCCATTAAGTCTGTCCGGGATGTCCGGAACTGACATAGGACAGTTCCCGGGATGAGATCTCCTGCTATGAAAACGCCACTTCTTCCCGTGGAAGCGTATTGATTCCGCTGGCGAGTGGCGACCACGTCATCCTTTCCCTGGCCCGACACCAGCAGTACCGAACTGTCTTCACACAAGTGTTGGTTGTCTCACGTGACGCAGTTATTTCTATCTATCTTGATGCCCTATAAACACCAGCTGTTTTCTACACAGGCATTTCAACAATACACACACAAAAATGTAGGATGAATGTATTACTATTAGCTTAAATTACAACTAAAATGGAACAGCCCATTTTGATTTAATTATCAGTATTCCATTAATAAGTTATTTCAGTATTTCAAAGCCTTAAGGACATTCAAGAAATCATAATAGGATGGATTGATGTTACATGTTAAGTCATAAAAACACAAAGTCAAAGCAGATCCATTAATATCTCATTGGTAATCTTTATCTTGAGATCTTCAACAGATCATATCTCGATATCTGGTAAAATGTATTGGAACCAGTCATGCCTCCGAACAAAATATCACGAAATTCAGCATAATTGGTTATACCTCAAACGCAAACTGGGTTAGCAATTACTGATATCCCAGCCTCTAATTATTATCCAATCATTCTTCCATGTCTGTTGCAGTGGTTAAAATTTCTGCCAGATGATCATATCAGAGGATGACTAAGACTGGAACACATGTGGAACGCCATGTGGAACACCAACCATACAGATCACAGAGACCAGTGTGCTAGGATAGTGTGTCCGCCAGAACACCTTCTACAATGCCAGAAGCTTGTGAAGACAAGACACCTTTATAAAGATGCCGGAAGCAAACATTGTACATGTATTAATAAAAACATTCTGATAGATGCAGCTTCAACCCCTCCACGGATCTAGACCAACATTCGGAGTTACTTGCTCACAGGGCAAGTCAGGGCAAGTCAGGGCAAGTTAGGGCAAGTCAGGGCAAGTAGCAAAGGCACCAAAGGTGCAAAACTTAAAAAGGAAGTTGCCCGCACTGCAATTTAACCCTGTACAATGACATGTTATTGTTAGTCCAGAGCCTTGATCTCTCTGTGCATTTCCAATATCAATGAGATGCTTTGTAAAATGTCTCCCAGATGCGGTCTACTGAAATCTTTAATGGTTTCATAGACATAAATGATTCCATGCCAGAGATTAAAACATCTGTAACGTGGCAAAGTTTGCGTGCCGCCTACAACAATGAAGAATTCCCGTCAGAGTGGACGTTGTTCTGAGATTGAGACTACTCAGGACTGTGGTGGAAGTATTGACGAAAACCTAAATCCCATTGTCATTACGCACACATCCTGGGCAGTCCAACACAAGCAGTAGGTCATAGGTTACAGTTGCCTTGTACAAGAGAAGTCCAACACTAGTAGTATGTCATAGGTTACAGTTGCCTTGTACAAGAGAAGTCCAACACAAGCAGTATGTCATAGGTTACAGTTGCCTTGTACAAGAGAAGTCCAACACTAGCAGTATGTCATAGGTTACAGTTGCCTTGTACAAGAGAAGTCCAACACTAGTAGTATGTCATAGGTTACAGTTGCCTTGTACAA
>JAUTBX010077540.1:0-12356 GCA_032361465.1 Lepetodrilus tevnianus | reverse complement strand
TATACACACACACACACACACACACACACACACACAAAGAGATGTACTAGTTATCGCTGTATCCACAATACAGTGAAGCCACATGGCATTTCAGCTTATAGTTCATCACCAATGACACGACTGACCAACCGTGTTCCATATAACGTTAAACATGGTCCTTTGGGGTCGTCAGCTAGCAAATAATCTATTCCAGAATTACTTTTGACGCCTTTTCAATGTCCATATTGCCCAAGCTAATCTGAATTCCTAACCAATTTGATACACCAAACATTCCAAAATGTTAAACTCCACAATTGGTCTGAAATATGGATTGAGTACGTGTGTAGAGTTGATCAGGAACAAAACCATGAACAGTAAGTTATTAATTCTCGACGGGTAAATACATATTCATCAGAGGTCAATTGTTCTGGAGTGCATAGTTATTAACATGGTCATGTATTACTTGTATATACGGTACGTGTACATGCATCATAAAACTAGCCCTAAAACATAAGATGCATATGATATAGAACATTATGTATACCAACTGTATTCGCGAACTGAAACTTAAATTATAAGAAAAATGTACTATACATAATTTAAAACCATCGTACCAGGTCTTTCGGTAACTTAGTTTAGTCATGCTAGTGAGGAGTGTAATGTGAATGTTCGTCTGTTGACGTGGAACGTGATCATGGTGCGCAACGGCGAATTGGAAGCAAACCTCCTAGCTAGCACTTAGTATATTTCTGAACAGGTCTTTGGCGATCGGGAAAGCATAGTAATGCATGTAAACGCTGCAGAGGCTTACGCGAGTCAATTCATGTTAGCTGTGTTTCGTTTGATGTACATTGTTAATACAACTGTCCCTGGAGGATGAAGAACTGGGAGGTGGAGGGGGTGGGGTGAAAGGGGGAAGGTATATTGCACATGGCGGCGAAACAGCGTAGAAGTGCTAAACCAGGGTATCGTTTCTCGAAGCTCTCGTAGCCGCTAACGCACCATAGCACTCTCTTTGCCGATAGCTAATACATTGCTAAGAGAGTGCTATGGTCCCTTAGCGGCTAAGAGAGCTTCGAGGAACGATACCCTGGGAATTAGCGGTTGGGCAGATCGTAGATTATAATAGTATACATTTTAATATTACTATTTGTACTCGGTTTCGATGGTGGTGATGGTAATTATTCTTTCGACTACGGACCATGGACTTGCGGTCCACTCACCGGATCCGGGTCCAATTCCCAGCAATTTGATTGGCTCACGTGACCGTGGTACCATTATCCAACTGAACATTCAACAACTGAAGGGAAGTAGGGATTGGGTCCGTTGCTCAGAACAATTGTAGCGCTACAATAGTTGAAACTGGTCTCCTGCCACAATACAAAGCGTTGACCTTACAATAATTGTAGCTACAATAGTTCTGAGCAACGGGATCCAGGGTCTGTGTGTGGATGATGGGGTAAAATATGAGTAAAATAAATGGTTAGACAAATCCCAGGACGGTGAAATACTGTCATAGAATTAGGCGAGTTTTTCACGACTTCATTATCACTTGTTTTTCTCAGAAATTTAAATATATATATATATGAAACCAAGTACATTGTAAACAACCTTCAACGATGCTGAGATGCATCATATTAGATATAGTTGATAGATTTATAATTAGTCTAGGTGACAATTCCCATCCGACTACGAGCTATAATTGAGTTTACAAGAAGTATACGTTATATATTCGTCTCCCCCCAGAGAATGAGGTATTTAGGTTCACTTTGAGTACAATCACATTAAAAGTCTATTCTGAGACAAAGCTATATTTGTTATTTTGTTTCCAAGCCATCGGAAGGAGTAGTGTCGCGTCGTCATCAGATGCATACGGGAGTGTTCCCTATTTCAGTGCAAGCGACCTGCGTGGTATCCATGTTACGTACAAAGGTAGCCATCATCGAAACAAAGGTCATTATAACTACACCTAACCTCAATAAATAGTAAACAAGCTAGTTGATTGTGTTTTGAATAGAGCCTACCCATGTTCGCAAAGTACAGAACTTACAACCTGAGATAATGCTATAGTTAATCATGATGTACAGTTTGTACAACTCTAAGAATCTGGCTCTGAGATTGCGAAACCTTTTTAATACGATGTCATGCTTGGGATTCAATTTGTATACAACACCTTGAGTTCAGCATGAGTTTGTTCTCAGAAAGGTTTCGTAATCTCGGACCCTGCTCACAAGGCACAGTTGTTTCGTTAAGTTTCTTGGCATTGTATTCACAAATGGCTGCTGTTTACGAATTCGGGCGCTGCACCAACATCTGACCATGCTAAAGTATTAATTTAGGTAGATTTAGGTCCTAGTAATATTTCTTTATTTGCCTATTTCGATTGTGAGTTTCCTCTAAGCACAATGCTCAATTGGTTTTCCTCGAGTACAAGTTACGTTAGAAGAGTTTGATCGGAATACAAACTAGTTGGATGAAGACGTAGCCCCGAGGTGTCCATTGAGAGTTTACTATGGCTAAACTTTACAAAGTGTTCTTGCAAGAAGCGTAGCTGGATCCATACGGATTCATTTAACGGCGTTACGTGGCGCAACTCGCTAGCACACGCTTACCGGTGTAGCAGTCCCCAGACACTCTGAATTGAGCTTCCTGGGGAAGTATTTTTGGGATAATACACCGGTAAGCGTGTGCTAACGTGTTGCGCCGTGTAACGCCGTTAAAAGTATGAATCCAGCTTTTAACAAGCAACGTATTTCTCAGTAGGCGTACATGTATGTGTGCATCCTCTACCAACTATAGCACCTTGGTAGCCATAACACCGCCGACTCGTCTCGGAATGTGTGCAATAGTGCACAACTGTCGGTAGAGCGTGATCTGTAATTGAACTTATTCTCATAAAACTTAAATGAGTTACATAATTCAATTGCAATCAATATTAACTTAGTCTACACAGGTCTACCACGAATACAAGCCAAATAAGCTTACCCTCCATACAATTTATATTGGTTTCGTTTCTTCTATAAAATTACTCGCTGGTTTAGCAGGGGCATGAATAGTTACGTTGACTGCGGGTCCCATCGATTCCTTCTTAAGCCACCCCTCTATCTTCCCTTGTGTCAGATCGGCACCTCGTCGAGCTACGCACAGCTGTCAGTTCTAATTCCGCCGATGGGTTGAATTTTCTTGCACTATTACTACTTGCAATGCACCAGTAAAAGAAAGATACATCAACTTCTTACTCACGGCAATTTGGACCTTAAAATAAAAATATTCAGATATGCACACTATCGATGAAATAGGGAAAGGATTTGAGCATAACCATCGTTGTAATCTTGATCAAATATTATGGTTCAAAATAATGAAGTTTAGGAAGAATTGTGATCGTATATTGATAAGGAATGAGTAAACTTTATTGCTTCCGAACTAGCAGTATTTATCCATTCGTCGAAAAGGTTATTGCTATCGATTGAATTGTTTCAAGTATACATTAATATGACATGTCCCAAGTTGCAATACAATCCATGGATGTTTGCGTATGAATACATTTCGTGAAACAACATCGAAACCGATACGATAAACTCTTCCCTAGATAGCATATAACCCCGAGCCACCTCACTATCTTCTTTTATTTATATCTATCTATCTACTTATCTAGCTATCTAGCTAGCTATCACGCTATAATGTTCTTCTGGCTGGCTGTCTGACTCTCTCTCTCTCTCTCTCTCTCTCTCTCTCTCTCTCTCTCTCTCTCTCTCTCTCTCTCTCTCTCTCTCTCTCTCTCTATCTCTATCTCTCTCTTACTCTCTCTCACCCTTTCTCTATATCTCTCCCTATATGTGTCTCTCTCTCTCTCTCTCTCTCTCTCTCTCTCTCACACATACACATTCTTTTTTCACTGAGACTAACCACACTTCAGTTTCAAAGTACCCTCTGGTGAGAGATGCCTCGTAACGTTTACCTTATTAGAGCAATAACGGTTGTTGTTTTTTTGGTCCCACTTCATCAATACTATCAACGCAGCTGAATAATAAGTACACACGCCTAGGTCCCCGTTGCTCAAAACAGTTGTAGCTACACTTGATTGTAAGTCAAATTTAATGGACCCGATACAACTATGGTTGTAACTTGTTGCACGACGGTCTTGTAGCGCCACAATAGTTGTAACTGTGCTCCCGCCACAATAGGAAGCGTTGACCTTACAATAGCTGTAGCCTACAAGAGCGCCCAGCAACAGGACCGAAGACCTAGATATCTATGCCTGGGATCACATACACTGAACTTCAAGTATTGCGAAATCATTTCAAGGTGAAGCAATTCATAATTGAAAAGGCTGGCATTTAACGACGTCTGTGGCGACCAATTCGACATCCAACATCTCGCTGAACCATCAGAGATTAGGTGGCCGTAAAACTTGTACCCAACGCTATGCATATATCGTATGTGCAAGCCATTTTTACAAGTTGAATTAATTATGCAAATAGTTCACGCTAAGGACGGTCATTATATAGTGAGAAGATCAGAAATCTCGTATCGATTAATCCGGTTAATAGTCAAGTGTAAAGCGGTGAACTGTCTTCTCACGATCCCTGCTAATGCCAGACAGATGATTGACTAAACAGGAAACAAATAGAGCTGACCTTGACCTTTGCCAGCCACTTCCGGGATAAATGTCACGTTGCGCACGGTTGTTTGTTTCTTTGAAGTAGATGTGCATGTATCAAGGTGTAACAAAACCATTAGAGCGTTTGTTTCTTGGTTAAATAATGAATAAAGGTCGACCAACAGATCTATACAATATATGATGAAATAATGGATCATACCATAAATATATGTATATCTGATTACTGTAGCATGTTGTTTTATTTTGTCTTTGAAAATAAAAGCCCATTAAATTAAAGGTAATTGGTCTTGAGTGTAATGGTGCACGTGGACAATGATATCTGTATTGAATAGACATACAATTGGGGGTAACATGACCTTGTTATCAAAGGCTTTCCTCTATTTAAACTATTACCACGAAATCAATGTTCTACATAATAGCACACCCCAAACACAAAGAATACTGACAGAACCAGCAACCGGGAAGATCTAAACATCTCAAATTGAGGAAGCGGAAGGACACCAATCAGAGGCAATCTATAACCATCAACGTTAAACCGGTAGTTAAGATTGAACGTATGCAGATTGAACGTACAGCCGTGTTACACCATAGAACAACCAATCACAGCCACTGGTTTGGGGTCACGTGTCAGCTTGCGGGATCCACGGTACCTTTAATTACCGCAATGTTGAGTCTATTCTTATTCACATTTGCAGCTGCGTTTGTTTTTGTGGACGGACGAATTTTGAGGTCGGACAAAATAAGGAAGTCTTATGAAAATATATGATTTATTATTGATATGTGTAATAATGTAACGTTCTGAGCACGCGTTTCAGCATTTATTATTATTAGTAGTAGTAGTAGTAGTAGTGGTCAATTTTAAATAATAAAATAATAATATGTTTTATTACTATTGCTAGATAGACCAGACTTCTGCAATCAACAATTCGTAATAGTACATTGTACGAATATATACAGAGCAAACTACTGTCTTACACAGTTGTGTTTATACTATACATGACACGCATGCAGATCTGATGCGTTTCATGAATTTAAAAAATAAAATATTTATCTATAATCGTTCCAGAATCATTAGTAACATCGACCAGATATGCAAATGATTGCAAGCAAAGTGTGTTTAAGTCCATGCCTTCAATAGATGTTAGATCCATTAACGTAAAAGCTAAAAATAAAAACACTAAAAAACAACTCTGCTAACGACGCGTGCCGATGTTTTATTATCTTACATGTGCTTAAGCTATTAAAACGTCGAAGTATATGTACCAATTCACTATCACGTTGAACATCAATATTGGACGAAAGTGCGCTTAAAACACATCCAGCTCAGCTGTAAATTGGCTACGGTCTACAAAAGCTGTAGAGTACACATCTCAAAGTACAGCAATTCATGGCAATAGCTCTTTAGTCTAATGTTCATGGACCCGTACCACAAAACAATCGTAGCGCTACAAGAGTCGTAACTCCTTAGCATCTCCATGCTAACGTACAGGAGTTACGACCCTCGCATCCTCGAAACATACCCGGTCATTTTGATATTTAACGGAGGTTAAAAGTGTACATAGTCATACATAATGCCCTGCGTTTCGAGGATGCGACTTTCGTAGAACTACGATGGCTTTGTGGAACGCACCCATGATGTATTGGAGCGTATTCGCTTCAAATACTCGACCAACCCTAGGGTGATGAAATTAGGCAATGACCAAACATTCATGATGATACGAGTACCCTCATTGGCTAATTTCATCACGGGGCCGTCATCCTAGGGTAGATCGAGTGTTCAATCGAATACGCTCATGATGTTTGTGCAGTGTACTTTCACTATATAACAGACACTTGTGTGGAGTTTTGTTCTACTGAACATGCCTTTAAAGAAAGGCTGAGTTGTATTGTATTCCTGCGTCCCTTTACACAAAACGATGGTAGCGCTACAAGAGTCGTAACTCTCCTATAACTGGCCATTATAATTCGATTTAATATACAATATTAACTATTAATCCTACGGAACAGAACAAAACTTTATTTCCTTAGGCTGTTAACTACAAATGTGCGCAATCTACTGATATCCCACGTCCGTCGTATGAACTACCTGCACTGTCGGACGAACCTTCATCGCAGAGACAGCCATCAAATAGACACATTGAGTAATGGGTTCCAAGTGGGGTAAGCGAGGAGTAAATGTTCTAGAAATAGGACGAACGTTGGGGGAAATGGGAATGCGAAATGAGTTGTCAGATCAGTGATGAACCCTCGACCATTGCCTACTTAATATCCGTCACAGGTTGCCGACGGATGTCAAGTAGACAAGGACGACGTGTTCCAGAGGGGGGACTTTCTGACGGACACACTGCAAAAGTACATGCACGTGGTCCATCGTAATAAATGCGTGTATATTATAACGCAGTCCATCGTGGAATGATAGAAACGCACTGATTCTATATAATAACGTTATTAGAGGAACATGAGAATCTCCAATGTATCCACTGATACGGTGCCCATTGCCTCCAGCTATCTACTGGTGTTCTTGTCTACTGTTTACTGTCTACTGTCTACTGGTGTTCCCGTCAGTGGGTTGGACTTCAGAAACAGCTATAGGCGTATTCCTACAATATACTTGGATGTACCTGATGAATGTTTAGGGCACAAACTATAATGTCCATACAGAACAATGATGATGATGGTGGCAAACAATTGGTGGTGATGGTGGTGATGGTGGTGGTGATGATGACGATGATGACTATGAATATGTTGATGATGATGATGATGATGATGATTATGATGATGATGATGATGATGATGATGATGATGATGATGGTGGTGGTGGTGGTGATGACAATAGTAATAATGATAATAATAATAATAATAATAATAATAATAATAATAATAATAATAATAATAATATTAGTAGTAGTAATAATACAAATTTAAATATTAATAATGTGCACACTTTATATTGGGCCAAATCCACGTGATCAATAACTTGCATACACAACTAATAACGTATACGTTTCAGTGCATAAGTGTCATATTCCATTGCATTCCCTTCCCTTTGAGGATATCCTAGACTAATGATGTCAACATGCCCATTGGCATTAAATTAATAATCGATATTTT
Organism: Lepetodrilus tevnianus; assembly: GCA_032361465.1. Taxonomy (NCBI): domain Eukaryota; kingdom Metazoa; phylum Mollusca; class Gastropoda; order Lepetellida; family Lepetodrilidae; genus Lepetodrilus; species Lepetodrilus tevnianus. The sequence goes on along the minus strand of JAUTBX010077540.1, from coordinate 4,645 downwards.
ATTTCAAAACCTTCCCTTCCTCACCATCTTGGCTATTATCCATACAGCATATTACATCATCAATAAATTCTCGTTTTAGAATTAGACCATGCATATATCATAAGACACTGTATAAGTAATCGGACACTGCTGCCAAAGTAGGCGTATGTGTTAATTCCTCCCACGAAACGTAAGTTAGGCGTTTAACATCTATCTAATCTACATTAGATTTTCCGGACAGCCAACCGCCGATCCTTAATCAAAACCATATCCCAAACACATCCATAACTTAGGCAAAGAATGCGAGACGGCTGTGTCGTTTATTATTGGATTATGTGTTGAAAAATGCCATCGTTATTCCGCCGGACAAAAGCGATTGCGGTCTCTGTAACAGAACGTGTCTTCCCGAGTGACGACGAAACGCCAATCAAGCCAATAATATGGTTGACTTCCGCGGAGTTGCATCAAGGCTATCAGTTGTGTCATAAGAAACGGATCCCATGGAGATTTTACATTAAAAACCTAGGCCCAACAGGAGAGTTGTAGTCTTCGTGACGCATGCGCACGCAGTGCCTTTGCGGCGAAAGCGATAAGTATTGGATGTCAGTTGAAAGAAATAATCGCATGGTTCCTATGTACATTATACAATTGCAGTTTTAGGGCCATGTTTCCTTTACAACATCATGGCTAAAGAACAACACTAAATTAATGTTCCAACGGTATTAATCATTATTACCGATGGATGGAAAAGTATGCATGGTGTAGTTACACGAAGTTGTCTTAATCACTATGAGACCACGGCGCTCTCGTATAAGCGCACGACCCCAACGTATGTGTCTGCGATGGCTATGAAAGCGCTATAATGGTCTCGTAATAGATATATGAGCTTCGTGAAACGATACCCAGTTGTATATTTGGATGTAGGGCAATATCAATCTGTCAAAATCTGTAATGAGCTTTTAAACTATTAATTTCTGGAGGTAAAAGAAGAACCCACCAAAATATCGATGATCATAACATAATTATACATGAATAGTTCATCACTACATGTAAACTAAAATGCATTGGTAATAATTATGATTCGCTAAATTATTTCACCATGTATGACAGTCTGTATGTCCCTGTTTTATTGAGTTAATTAACAATATAATAATATATTAACCATGTTGGCTATCAGCATGCTAGCATGTAACACATTATCGGCGGCGGAGTCATGAAACAAATAAGAGACGTGTCATCCGATGCGTGTTCATGACGAGTGTTCACCGGCTGCGCTGCGCTCGTGTAAAATTTATATTCCCTAGACGGAAGCGAGCTTACCTTCGCGAACATGTCTCTGAAGCCAGGGTTCCAATGCGCGCAGACGCATTACGAGCAACAGCGCCCCCTGGTGTGAGCGAGGAGGACCTGTGAATTGTTCGTAATCTCCTTATACATGTGAAGCAGAGCTGAGTTTTATCAAAGTCTCATCTCCAAATCGATGCCAATCGCATTACCATCGCTAGAGCTGTTGTAGTCTACTGCTCTTGCACAATGCCAGCAACTACACCTCGCTAGGACTAAACGCAGCGCATCAATTCAACCGTGCCTAGGCCGTCCTTCTTTACAGATAGGATTGGGTGCCGTCTGAAAGCATCGCAGATATAAATCGTGACAGATTGTTGGCAGTTGAAGACGATCCTTCCACGAAGAAAACGTGTGTTACAGTACGACTTGTGAGCCACGGGTGATACGGTTACTTGTAAGTCAATGATGATGGTGACGATGATGATGATGATGATGGTGGTGGTGGTGGTGGTGGTGGTGGTGGTGATGGTGATGATGATGATGATGATGAGAAGGAGGAGGACTACACTAGATAAATATACCATAGTGCCTTTCCAATATTGCCTATCTACCATTTTTTGTTACGAATAGGTCGTCCGGGCCCTGAGCTTATGAAACCTTTTTGAGTACAATGTCATGCTCCTCCATGATTTGTTCTCAAATCCTCATATAAAATGGAATTATGTGTGGTTGTTGATGGATGGATTAATGGATAGATGCATATATTACATATATCTGCATACTTATTTATGGATGATGAATGGATATGGATGAATATATCCATGAATGAGTGTATGATCCATAGATGCTGGATGATGAATCATGGACATACCGACGGAATACCTTATGCGAAATTATGAGTAATTATATATTATTATATTAAATCGTTATAATCCAGACACCATTAATGTACACTCTCGGAGTGATGTTCAAGTGAACCGATGCTTACGAAAGACCGGAACTAGCCTAAGATGGGCTGGGAAACCAATATATATCTTTGTATTAGATGTTTCCTGACGCTCTGAATCGTCCTCGAGATTCCTATATTGCATTTATGTCCGTATCTGTGCACTGACTGGACGTAAATCTAGGAAATCAGGCATTACAAGTATTATGTCCAATTCGCTATACCCCCAAGCCGCTCCATCACTATCCATTGATCTTACGGGAGCAGGCATGTATGTGAAACATCGACGACTGCGCATGCAGGGACGATCGCAATCTTTGGAGCCGATTACTCGACTGGCTTGATGAGGTATTGCCGGGACATATTTGATCAGGGATCTGACCTGAGCCTGTCTTGCGGAGATCCAATGTAAACTTGAAATCATTCCTCTTGAAGGAGCATTAACGCAAACCAAGATGGCTGACATATTTTATATTATTAATTTTGTTTTTTTCCGGGGGAGGAGGGCGGATGTCTTGGGGAGGTGAAACTATTGTCATGAACACTATGGAACGTTATGAACACTATGGAACGTCATGAACACTATGGAACGTCATGAACACTATGGAACGTCATGAATACTAAAAGACGCCATGAACACTATGGAACGTTATGAACACAATTGAACGTCATGAACACTGTGGAACGTCTTGAACAATGTGGAACGAAGACCTTCCTAGCAAATCGCTATCCGAAATTGTCATGTTTTGTAATTAACCTTCGTATCTCATAAGACGAGGTCCTCGACCTGTGTGAATACAGGTTATCTTCTGTTGTGAAGAACCGTCGATCTTGTACACGTAGCGAAGAGGGGTTGTCCAAGTCCTATCGGTTGAATTTATTGGATATTGTCTAAAATAAAATCGAACTTTTACGGCATGTCGTTTTGATATATCTTATTTAATAACCTGTCTTCGGCACAGATTTCCAGTGATAACTGTCAGTGTGTAATGTGGTCTCTAAATTGTGTACGCGCCACGACTGACACACAGATTGGCGTGTATTGAGCTGTGACGGGAAGGGTTCGATAGAACCCGAGTTACATGTGTCAGGGATAGCTCCAGAACGTGATGGCGCATTCAACAATCTCGCCATCGACGTCCTCTGTCCTGGATTTGAATCATTTCATCTGAGTTCCTCTTGTACTTAGATCCAAACCATCATATCTGGAGAGAAAGTCAATATACCGTGCGTGATATTACTTCGGCAGTAACTGACGGCATTAAGTATTGACACAAACAGTGTCGGATTATTGTGATGATTTCAAAGAGAGCTGCGAGTGTCAGCAAATAAGCATATGCCACAATGTTCCTTCGTAATCTGAAAGGTTATCCGGTTATCTGGTTATCCGGTTCAGTATTCGTGCTGGTTGGAATGGTATGTGAGAATTTAACATGTGTGGCTTGTCGACATACCAACTTCCTGCATAATCCCAAACGTATTTTGTTCAATACAGTATACGTACGATGTGAAAAGGTGTGAGAATGTAACATATTATGTAGCTTGTCCAAATAATAGTACGACTATCACTTCCTCCATACTCTCAAATGCATGCGTAATCTCAAAATAATTCACTTCAGTATCGTGCGATTTTTATCGTGTAGCTTGTCATTATAACAATGCAACTAATTACTCGCATACTTCCTGCATACTCGAAAGTATTTCAGCATCGTTCTATTTGAAAATGTGCTTACAAAGACCTTGCAATGTGTAGCTTATCAACATAATATTAGATCCGACAGTCAATCCTAAAATGGGCCATACTATAAGAAAACATTACCGACACAATGTTATGTTAATAGTTATGTCTAAATTCACAAGGTCATTCTAAAAAAAAAGAAGATTTCTTTAAAATATAGTCAGGTCGTCAACTGTAATCGAAGCCTTGGGAATAGTGTTCAAACTAGTGTATGTTCATCGAACAGTACCCTTTACAATAATAACGTATCGTTATTATATATATCAAGTTCATAGTGTTCATCGAAAATGAGCCTTTAAAAATAATAACGTTTCATTATCAAGTTCATAATGTTAATCGAAAACTATCCTTTTTAAATAATAATGTTTCACTGTTAAGTTTGAATACAGTATAATGTGGTTAGTATGTAAGTATGCCTATGTATGGCTTTGATTTTATCTCACATCATGTTAAGAAATACGAAACTATTCACATTAGTGACATTATTCTAATGGCAAACAGATATGTAGACGAAATGACAGTCCACCCACTGTCTTATAGGTTATAAACCACCAATTAAAATCCCTTAAACCATCCTTGTGTTACTTTTCTGTTGTTTCTGCCGTGGTTTAACTGACGGTTTTTCAGTTAAACCACGGTTAAACTGACAGTTTTCCAGGTTAAATCACGGTCGGAACTACTTTTAATCCATGACT
>JAUTBX010077096.1:2270-12366 GCA_032361465.1 Lepetodrilus tevnianus | reverse complement strand
AATGCATACGCCTACTAAACATGGAATTAATAGTTGAAGCTAAAATAACGTGGGAGCTTGTAGATGTCATGATTAATTGGAGATGGAGTATATCAATATTGTTGGGATGAAATTTGCTTAATAAATGATCTGCTAGTGGATACGAGACCTTCTAAAAATGATACCCAGGATCGATTAACAAGAACGTTTGCGCTGTAAAATACTGTATGTCTTCATTCACAGTTTTCTCACAGATTTCAAATAAGTCGTTACTAATCATTATGTATATTTTAGAAATTGGATTGTGAAAAAATTCTCCATTAAGTACGTTTAGTAATAATTCGAAATATCTTGAAGAAGGGCCCTCGACTTGTTGCACGAAGCTTCAGTCACACGAAGAAGCAACCTAGTTAACCTCAATGTTTTTCTTCGTGCGTACCATTTCCAGATAATCGCTTGCTGCACTGCTAAAACATGCAATTTTGTTCTGGATGGGAGCTGTGCATATTCTGAAGGATCACGCCCACTCTTGTGGCGCCATGCCAACCGTTGGTCAAGAAGGGCATCGTAATTTCGGTATGCTAAACACTTACAATCACGATATATGGGTAATTGACTGCACAGAAAACTGATAATCCGTTTATAGTCAACCCAACGAGGAAATGGCTGTATGTATTTCACACAAATAGCAAGAAATGTCAATTGCTATCGGGAAAAATTCTAGCATTAGTACTAGTTGGAAAAGAAATTTGGGTGACAATGTGACTAAGAAAACTCAATTTTCCGTTTCTGCTCGTGGATGGCTAACTATTCCACTTCAACCAGGCGACAATTTGAGACTGTCTGACGATTATAGAATTGTATCAGTTGAAATTAACAAGAAACGGACAGCAAATTAAAGATGGAAACGCTTGTCAATTTCTCATTAAATGTGATAGTGACATGCTCTGTTTCTGGAACAATGAAGCTTAAAGCATAGCAAGCCGGGCAACGAAATTTATTCCGTTTTAATCAATTTCAGATTTTAACGTCCATCTCTTGTCGTGGATGTTAACAGAGGAGTGAATTAGGATATTGAAAACTCGGAACTTAGATGCATTAAGATACGGACAGCGAGTGTTGCCTTCAACGAAAATCCATCATGGAATAGTAATTGTTTCAAAGGGATTACTAGGGATTAGGGACCAGTGTTGTCTAGGGATTTTAAAAGGGGGGAAATTCAACCATTGTGCTATAAGTGGGTCAACTTTTAAATGTCACGTTTAACCCAATCCCGATAAGGAATATGAATCCGACTTTTTATGTGACACTATGTCGCAGAATATAGTTTTACTAGAAAAAAACAATTTGTCAAATACAGTTCATTGTGCTTTTATATTTTCCTCAAATCTTATCAATATATCCTGTTATGAGTAATTGCTAAACATTATCATGTACAATCTAGGGTTATGGATGCAATAAACTATGAGAAAGTTGACTTAAGATAGTATGATATATAAATGCAAATACATCTTCACTTATTAGTCTATAATTAGAGAAAGCATATTCTATTCTGTTCCTTTCCGTTCTGTAACATAACCCTTATATTCAATGTCCATCATTGCATAGTTGTTTTGTATGCTTTTGACTTAATATTTTACACCATATAAATTGCTGCTATTTGACCCGTGTCTAAACTTTCTAGAAAGTTATGGCAATACGAGTATACTATGCTGATATATGTTTAAAAGCTATTATTTTGGATAGTATAGGAAACTGTAAGCCAACCGTTCCATACGAAATGTGTTTCTAGAATTCATTACATGTAATTAGTATGTAATATGATTTGAAACTCTATCTGTGAGTCCGTGCTATGATGTTCAACATCTTAATATTGGATTTACTGTCAATATTACCTTGCATTATTAGGATGCTGTTAGATGCTAAGCTTAATTTAAAACATTCAGGAGATTTAAATATAAATAAAGGTCATATTAATTCTTGCGGACAAATATGGGTAATATTTCGTGTAAATAGATCTCAGAAGATGGGAAATATTTAATGTAATGTCTATAAAACAAGAGTCAATTAAGTAAGTTCAATGCATACAAACTTACACAAGTGCAAGGTCGTTACATATTAGGTTTAATGTATCTCTTCTCTTTCGCACTCTCTCTCTCTCTCTCTTTTTCGTTCTCTCTTCTCTTGCTCGCTCTCTCTTCACTCGCGCTCTCTCTTCTCTTCTCTTCTCTTCTCTTCTCTTCTCTTCTCTCGCTCTCTCTCTCTCTCTCTCTCTCTTTGTCTCTCACTCATTCATTCACTCTCCCGCCCGCTCTCTTTCTCACATATCAACACTATATCACATCATGATCAAAATATGCAGACATAGTTAGGGTTTTTAATGTTCTGTGATATCTGGATCAAAGATTGGATGTCAATCATTAATCTCAGTACGGTTTCTGACACATTTGGTCATGTTCTTACATTCTGTTGCGGACAAATATTGCCATTAATAATAATAAACCTATGGAAACACTGCTACAACATATACAAGTCCGAAGAGATATCTATGTGTATTCGTTTACAAAGAAAATGATACGTTATTCCAAAGATCTAGACTACTACCATACCCTGGAGGCCAGTGATGGAACATCAGCATAGAAGACGTCTGGTTTTATTTGATTAGTGTCTCTTTACTGAGATTCCGAATCTTTCTTATCAGGGTCACATTAAAAGACTGAAAAGATTTCTTATTTTTTGGGTATATACATGCCGATCTTTCTCAATTTGGTCGACAAATGTCTGAGCCAATAAAGAGAGAAATTTTGAACGTCAATTGATCGAGAACCCACGGGAAATGAACAAGAATGGCATGGAAAAAAATATGAATCACGAAGACGTCTTTCAGGCTTTGATCCCTCCGCCGAGAAGGAAACACTAACGCGCGTGGCGGTTTACTAAAGGAGTCAATAGACGTAATACTACCAAATTCCTGATGAGTGTGAAGCTTATTACTACGGTAGAAAGCTGATACAATGCAATGCGAAGGATATAATCTGAACACGGCCATCCGAGCTTATTAAGACATTTTATGGATTCCCTCTGTTTCATTTAGATATTAAAACTTTGCTGGAAAGCTCAAGAGACCGTAGGGAAAGTCGCGCAGAGATCAAGCGTTCGCACGTCCAATACCAGAGATGCCACGGCAATGCGCATTTGTCTATTGCTCGGCATCATTCGTCGTGTCGTATTTGAGATTCTGCATGGAGCGTGGATGTTTAGATAGGCAAATCCTCCAGAAACAATCGTTAATAAACATGTTCATATCTGGATTGAAAATGATGCCTATTACAGTAGTGATGATCATATACCTAGATCATATACTGAGTACTCTTACATCGTTGGTTTTGTGTGGGTTTTTTAGGGAGTGGTGTGTCATGGTTGGGTGTGTGTGTGTGGGGGAGGGGGGGTTGTTGGTGGTGTTAATACCTCTTGTTCAAAATACATCATAATAATGTAACTGATGAAGTATGTTATATTCTATTATCAGAGTATTTTGTTTTCGCTAATGTATCATACCTATATGATCGCTAAGCCAGTACATATTGATAAAATGGCATGTATTAGCAATGTCATTGAAGTTATATATCAGTAAAATAATTCACACCATGCATTGCTTTCGTTAGAGTCTATAATTATGTGTCATAATATGGCACCAGGTTATGACATTTCCGCACCGGATGTTAAGCAATAAATGGAAGCGCTCTCTTCGGGAAACCAACGGGTCCATCATGACATTAAAATATTAAGAAGCATAAGACTGTAATCTCGTTGTGCTTAGCCGAATCTTGACCTCTTGAAATTGACAAGATGATTGATAAGCTTATTAACTCGCGACTATACGCCTTACCAAATCATTGTGATACCAGAAAGGATAGGCGCAGGGCTTAGTACGTGTAAATGTCTGGTCGTTGTCCTTCATCTGGTCCAATGACATTGGACACTGCGGCGCTAAGAGTGCAAATATATTACCAACCGCCGTAGGAATGGCTTAAAACATGCATAAGCTCAAACAGGAACGAACTTAAGATTTTTTTCATTATATATTTCAAAATGCATACGCCCGATAGCGTTTGTATATATAAAACGTTTACCTCACCGGCACCCCCTACCCAACCCCCCATGTATTATGTGACTTAGTCACAAGATATGAATAGGGATCCCCGTGCCTCCAACCCACGTCTGTTCAGTGCCTTAAACACTGGGGAATTTTGAGATGCTATCAATATTGTCACACACTGTGTCATTTTGTCTTCACGACTTGACAGGAGATATCTTCAAACTTTTAATCACATTCTTTTGTTCTGTCTTGGATGATGCATCCTGTCATTTCATGCGACTTACATGTAGATACATTGATAATTCATGACTTCCCTCAAGGAACTACCAATAGTTGGCGTGTCAGAATAATATATACCGTCTGAAATATTAGATGTATTGAATTGAAGTTCTTGTATAGACTACCAGTATTTGAGGCTACTTTGTATCTGAGTTGAGTATACAACAATGCTTAGGATTCCAAACTGTATGTTCATACACTGAGTAGTCGTATTTACTAGTAGTATGCTCGTTATAACGTCTAATAACATGTCTATAATTAAACGTGAATAAAACGAGAGCTAAGAAATCTACTCGTGTTCTGCACTATAGTGTCTGTTGCCGCTCTGTAAACTAATAATATACCATCTGTTTATTCGTAATTAAAAATAGCATATCGAATTATACGGACATTAGCAATCTGAAGTATGTACGATTCAGAAACTGACATATGGAATGTAAGTCTCCATAGCGTAATCAATTCATGTTGGGTTAAAACAAGATAACTATTACATCCTATTTCCTTAGTTGTTTTCCTATTCATCTAAAGTCTGTTCTTTTAAAAGAACTAAATTATATATCCGTTTTAACATGTGAAATGCAACACACAATGTCATAAATAAAACGTAAATCCATCATAAAGTACTTCCATATTCACGCGAACTTCAACTTATACCAGCATGTTTACTGTCATGAATTAAAAGATTCGTTCTGCTAGATGAATTATTACCCTCGCTTAATGGAAATCGTATCGTGTATAAAGCTTTACCATTTAAATGCCACTGATGTTTCAATAAAAACGTTATCAAAACTGCTCGACGTCATCCATGACAGTAAAAACAACACATAACTGGCGAGCGATCGCTTTCTGTAACGACACTATAAAAGATAGTTTGACTGTTTTATTGGATATCCGCAAAGCAGTCTTGGCGTCAGAACTATTGACAGAGCCGCGCATCTTTCTCTAAATTGACGCGAAAAAAACGCGTACGATGGGCAGCTAAACCTTGTGTGCGTCCTCCCTTGACGATTCGTTGGACTGTCCATGCATTTTGCGTCTCGACGGAGACACTTTTCCACGAGGTTATGTTTGAAAACGGAGGCGTCCAGGGGATCAAGAAACGTGAGCATATGTTACATCTGTCGACGTTGTGTTGATCTGTGTGTCAAGTGTACATCTGGGGAATACAGATTTACCGTAACCTTATACATATACAGCGTATTCTATTTGGCTACGTATATAATTCGCTAGCTAGGACACTGTTTGATGGAGGATAACTTGTCGCCATGAAAGGGAACATAACAGATCATCAGTATCCTAATCTAGGATTAATACGAAATGTATGGAATTCAACTTGACTTTATTTGCTTTTGTTGTGATCGGACTAATTATTTAGAAATGAGTTGGAATTGTACATAACATATACTGTACATGGTTGTGTATTAAGCTATCAAATGTGGATGTTCTCTCATTAATACTTATAAAGCCTCATTGAATTTCAGTAACGCATTATTTTACTAATTGCAGCTGAAACTATAGTAATTTTTTTCAAGTGGGCCGAACTCACTTATGCATGTATATGTCACAATGTCAGAAAGACCGCCTCAGCCCGAACATGACATCATAATTATGACTTTCACTCAGGCGGTCGTGCACTCCTAACGACTGGTCGTACAAAATGTTAAGAAGTTATATTTTCGTGAGAACTAATCCAACTGAATGAAATGACGTAATGCGCTCTGTTAGATAGAGGGAGTTAGCAACTCTATACATCAATACTGTTAGCAGGAGCCAGGCGAACCTACGATGTCTCCGCCAGACGATAGACTCTCGTGAAATGGAATCCAATTATTTCCAGAGCAGACAACAGATGGATAGCCCTACAACGTTGTGTTTGCGTGTAGATATGTTGAGCAACTGTAATCAAGTAATGTCCGCGAAGACATTCCCTTCTCAAGTTGATTTAAGGTGATTATTTATTGTGACAATTATTTTAATAATTATCTGGTTGTTGGTACATCGTAGGTACAAACAAGAATGCTATCGACAGGGAACTGGAATTAAGCTTTATCAAACTATTAGTATTTGTGGTTAATAATGTCAATGAGAGATGAAAAATGCATGACATTTTATATAAATGTATACATCTATTTTAATTTGGGTTTAAAGTCGCTTTATAGAATCTTTCACTAATATCACGACTGTCAGTTTAGAGCAGGAGGAAACCCGCAACATCCGTAGCGCCGAATGTTGCAGTAAACCTGCGAGCACCGGCTGGTACTGACAAGACCAAGGATGATGCATGAAACTGGATATCGTTTCTCGAAGCTCTCATATCCGCTATGAGACGATCCCCATGTACTAGAGATCGCGACGACAGTCCGTATATTATGGAGAAACGATACCATGAGACATTATGGTATTGTAGCAAATATGAGAGCTTCGAGAAACGATACCATGGTGTCGTAACCCAAATAAACGTCTGACGTCATTGAAACTGGGCCTACCCATTCTTGGATTCGAACCCGAGTTACATCTGGGTTGCGAGTCCAACGCTCTACCGATATAGCTAAAGGATAAAACACAATGGACGAGACAATTGGGAACATTTAATATACAATGATTACGTACATGTGCACGTACAGCTACAGTATGTCCCCTATATAGTATCTACGCATGCGTGAACATGTGGCTGAGGAAGAACTCTATGCTATATTAGAAACGCATTATAGGGAAATGTATGATGAAATGTCATCAGGAAAATAGCTTTCATCGTAATGCTTCACCATGCTTTGAGGTTTATTTTCAACCTCTGTATTGATTTGGCTTGGGTATAGATTATGGACATTATAGTATGTGACGTGTAATTTCGTTTACAGGGAACACTATCAGTTAACTTATTGTTGTTCGGAAATAAGCAATGGAGGTTCAAAATATACATACATGTACAGTATAAAAGTTATACAGGTATAAAAGTTATATGGTGAAACCGTGAATGGATGAAATACCAAGATGAAAATCCTGATACGACATTAAATGTACATGTTGTCTGCTTGCATGCAGCTTGGAATGACTGTGCCAAAGCTCGAAGGACATATAAATAGGCTTGGCTTCACGATGGGTCAACTGCTTACTCGTGAAAACAAATGCAATATAGAGCATTGACGTACATGTACCATTGCATATGAATTTGATATCCAATGTGGTATGTGGTAAGATTCGTGGCCCGCATGATTCAATCTACTTCTACTATATTTTAGGTTAAATGTGAACTTGATTTCCAAGGAAGCGACATGGAACATTACCTGGCGTACATATATATATATACTGTACAGCTTTTAGAGTTTGTTCATCGTATGTTTTTAATCTTTCATATCAAATGCATATTTAATTAGGATCTACATAATGTTTCCATTGGCTCCTTTTCAATTTCTAAATGAAAAATATCGTTTCTATCAATAACATTAATTGCTGATTTAGCATTTATTAATATTTGTACGTGCAGCATTTAAGTTTATAACTTCATTAGTTGTCATATTTACTTTTGATCTTTAGTATATGCATGGTTTATATCATACACTAAATGGCATTATAGTGTAATTGTTCTGAGATTAGATTTTTTAATATTTGCAAATACCTCATCCACCGCTGGAGGGAATTAAGACACGGTAAAAGGACAATTATTTCTTTAACATAATTTCTTCCGCCTCCACTTGTCATGTGATCTTCAAATATAACATGTCACTTCCGTTTAAACGTAGCTGCCATTAGATTTTTACAAGATCTTTAGAATCGCGTGAAAGGTTTTAGGTAGTTCAAAGAGATTCATGAAAAAGCGAAGAGGTTTCTGGATTATGTTATCAGGCTGCATACATTACAATACACGACTTGACCAGTAACCTTAGCTTGCCCTCTTAGCTTGCCCTCTTAGCTTGCCCTCTTAGCTTGCCCTCTTAGCTAGCACTGAAATGTGGGTGGTACCGCAATGGTAGAACGTTTGACTTCGGAGCCAAAAGTGCCAGCACCAATGTTCATGAAAACTACCTTTCTGACACTATCATAATAGCATGCGCTGTCTGATCCTTGGCAATGCAGCTAGCATCCTTGCTCTGTCAGTACCAGCTCGTGATCGCATGTCTACTGCAATATTCAGCTCTGATGTTGTTGCAGGTTTTAAACTGATAAACCGTGATATGTGAAAGAATCTTGAAATTACTATTTAAAAAGAAGCTACTAGCATTATGTTTGCGTATATGTATGTAGACTCTACATTTAATTTAGTTTATATATGGTGATTGCAGAATAATCAACCAAGAGATGATCGACAACTGATACCCTTTTTGGACAAACTTTGAATGGATTTAAAGTATCCACTAATTAGAATGTACTAGTATCGTAATACTCCTACTGTTGAAGTCCTCTCTATCCCGACAGTCATTGGCTACGATACCGCCATGGATCACGTGTCCTTTGTGAATATCCAATCAAATGCATATCTTAGCTTTCAATTTGGTACTGGTTAGTCTTCAAGATGGATCAAGCTTGTTGCGTGTAATATACATCCATGACATTGAGCAATTCTGGACCAATTCAAATGATATATTAGAACCATAGTGTAAGGAATCGTTTTTACTTCTGAGATCATATTTAGCCATGACATTTCCATCTTCATACATTATTTCTAACGGTTGGAATCACGAGCATCCTCAATATCACCAGGCCAAGGGATTTCTAAATTTCATTAGTACTAGTTCATGTTCAAGCTCAATTTTTATATGAGGATTAGTAGACAAAACATTGAGTTGAGAATGGAATACACGTAATCTCACGACCAAAGTTTTGTCCACAAATCCCCATATAAAATTACAGTGAGTGTGAAATCGTACTCGAAAGATTTCGTAATTTCCGTGCCATATTTGGAAATACCAGAAGCACGTGGGTGTTTGTGCATGCTCTATGTCATCTGAGATACTAGTATACAGTAGACCTCGCATATAACGTACTCATTGGGACCGGCTATTGTTGTCCGTTATATGCGAAGTCAGTTATACGCATATGCGGCCGTACTTCAGATTCAGTCCATTATTGGCGAGTGTCCGGTTTATCCGAGGCCGTTATATGCGAGGTCTACTGTATATATATACTGTATTAACTTCTTGTGTAATATGAATTAAATGTATATAGCGTTAGTGCTTCCATGCGCCAGAACACGCTTTCATCAGAGTCCCATAAATAACGAATTCAAACGTTATCAAAATATTTTATTATCCTGTCACGCCTGATATGTACATATTGGGCAACTGTAATTAAGAACCCGTGACTCAAATCACATGGAAAACATTAACAACAGAGATGTATATGGTATATGTACACAGACATGGCTCCGACTACAAGCTCCCCAGCCAGCGTGTGTCACCGACTGAGGTACTTCCGGTAAGCGTGTTTTAAGGAAACATATACACAAAAGCCTGACGTTATCACTGAGAAAATTGAATATACAAAGTGTATCTTATGATAATTAAAGATTGATTGCTAGGACAATACTTTGGTAATTGTATGCATGAATTATTCAAGTATATCTTACATGAAACAAAAAGTATCGATGTACACCAGCAAAGCCGTTTAAAATTAAATGGAGACTGATGAGAATAAACATCTCCGACATAAACACACAACCAGACAATCCGCGCCAGGATGTGTTGCTTACTTTAACACATCCTTTGTTTCATATGCTTACTTAAATGCATCCATTGTTTCATA
>JAUTBX010076652.1:0-12382 GCA_032361465.1 Lepetodrilus tevnianus | reverse complement strand
ACACACACACACACACACACACACACACACACGCACACACACACACACACACACACACACACACACACACACACACATTGTATTGTATACTAGAAACTTAGAAAGTAAAAGTGTTTCTCGATTTTGCCAGCATTACTAACACCACGTGTCCCTGTCCCTATACTATGTCAATGACTGCTGCTAAGGGTTCCTACGTTACTTATTCGCTACAACTATCTATACTAGTATAGAGTTCTCCTACCCAAAGCGAGATCCTAATGCAATGGTAGGATACATGTCACCAGGATGGGCTTCTAAAGTTATCTTGCTCTAAACAATAACATTTCATTATGTATATTTATAAAGGTATTTGTATTAATTGTCATTACGGGAGCTTGTGGAATTAGTCAAAGTATTATGGGCAAAGTAATAGCGAAAAACAGGCTTCTACTGTAGTACATGTTATATATTTTAACCATGAGTTCCGGTGTTCCCAGGACAAGGGGAGAAGAAGATGTTCTGTTACTACAGCAGCGACGCGCGGTGGCGTCCAGGCTACGGGGCCTTCTACCCAGGAGACGTCGACACCGACCTTTGTACCCACGTCATAGTAGCCTTCGCTAAGGTGTTGCCTTGGGGCCTGGGACCAAACACCCGAGGGGACGACAACATATTTAACCCTAATTGTGAGTCATATACTGAGTATGGGGTAATTTAAAACATGGATTTCTCAATTACGAGAACATAACGTCTCCGCATCTAAGTGAGAGATATAGTTCTTATCAAAGACATTTCATGGCTTTTTATCTCAAAATGTTAATGATATTTTTTTTACATTTAAAAACAAATGGCGCATTAAATAATCATGAAGTGCATACTGTACAGCTACCATGGTTTACTTGCACAATATAAACCGAGTGCAATCTCTGGTGCAGCTCTGTACCGGAGTTCGACGGGCTTGAAGAAGAGGAACCCCCGACTGAAGGTTCTGTTGGCTGTCGGAGGATGGAAGGTGAAGTCGGATCCGTTCATGCCCGCCGTCCGATCAGAAGAGACCATGAAGCAGTGGGCGCGCCAAGCGACAGACTATCTCCGTCTTCACTCCATGGATGGCATGGACATGGACTGGGAGTTTCCGGGAGTCAGGGGAAGTGACGCTGAAGATAAAACCAAATTCACCATGTTTATGAAGGTCAGACATCTCATTAACGATACAATGTATCGTATTCATTTCACAGAGACCTCTCTTTACGGTGCAAATGGAACTGGGATTCCTTCCAGCGCACCATGGTATTCAAAGACATGAGTTAGTACATTGGTAGTTATTTGTAGTCCCTCATAAAAACAAACTAGAAACAGAAAGTTACAAGTATGCAAATCAGACTGTGTGACACCTCCCAACAGAAGACTATCAAACTGACAAAGAATCATTAATACTACAAGTGCTTGCAACTACACTTCAAAGCGCTCACACAGGCTCAGATGAGGGCTAGTTATAATAGTGTATTCACTGTTACCTGATTGTCTGGGTGGTGGTGTCCAACAGAAGGTTCATCAGGTATTACACTTAGCGGCAGATGAATAAGAGCAAATCGTACACCAACTCCAGATCGGCTGAAAGCAAACACTTGCATGTTGAATAGATACTTTTATTTTAACTGCCTGAATACCATTGCAATTTGAAGGTGCCTCAACATTCTCTCAATCTCTATAACGATGTTCTTAAGGAATGTTGATTTTATAATATCTAAAACTATTTTTGCAAGTGTGATGCTTTGAACTTGCAATTACCATGTGATTATTTACTAAGCTTGCACCTTATACACATATATCTGGAATAAAGTTTTCTTTCACATTGGAAAAATATCTTTACTGAAATGCTTTCTCCAACGAACATCTAGAATGAATTGGGCCGTAATTCCATTCCATAAGTATTTTCACTGAAATATGAATCCCCATTGACTTGTAAATTCAACTTAGATGGTCTGTGTGTTGTTCAAATTCAGTGTTGTTGTTTTCTCTTACGTAGACTTATGTTATTGATGTAACAAAACGCTATTTTGAATTGTGGATACATTATGTTTATCAAGATAGTTCCATAGGTCAGCAAATGAATGGAATACATGACTTAATTGAACTAAATTGTACATGGAAATTGCAATGGTCACCGATTAATTGGAATTGTAACATACAGCAATCCAATTGAAATAAGTTCCGAAATGTGAATGGTCTTATCACGACTGTTGTTCAAATAGTCAATACGCCAAAGCCGCGACCAGAATTGAGTAACATTGACCTTACATATATTACATTCACCTTTGTTTCGCCTGTTCAGATAATCCAAGAACGCTTCAAAGAAGATGCACGTACAAGTGGCAAAGAAAAGATGATCCTAACTCTCGCCACAGCCGCCGGGGAATACTTCATAGACCACGCCTATGAAACGACAGAAATTCACAAGTGAGTGTAATACTGAAAATGGGCATATTTCTAATGTATGGACAATACAACAAAACAATATATGCCAACAACACCGAAGTTGCAACAGAACCCAAAATGCTACTGGCTTGTGTAATATGCTAATTATTCGGGGTCACGTGAACAAACTCGATCATGGGTGAATTTAGTAATTTATTCGCAGAAGATCGTGACTTGCACAATTAATACACTCGTGAAAATTAGTATCTTCATTACCATAGTAGGGCTATATATCAGAAAGAGTTCACCTCCACATAATAGCGTGAAATAGTATGGGAAGCGGCGTAGAATCCCAACTCATTCACCAGTTTTTACATTTTTATTTTATTTTATTTTTAACTGGGGTTTAGAGCCGCTTTTAATATTATTTAACTTATAATCACGACTTGTTAGTTTAGGTCGGGAGGAAACGATGAAACACGCTGAATGTTGCAGTAAACCCGTGAACACCGGCTGGCACTGATAACACTTTGTAAACGGAAATGTGTTGGCGTGTTTACTGCTGTTGGTATTCTACCAACAGCAGTAAACACGCATGACCATGATGACACGATCGGAAATTATATATACATGTAGTCGAATAAATCACAATATAGTTGCGGGACGGATATAATCATAGTAGGATATTATAAAGTCATAAATTGCGCATATTATTTTACGTTTGACATATACATGTATCTCATTATTATTCCATATAAAAATACGTTGAAGGCATTATTATTTTAGTTTACTTTTGTCAATTTGGCCAGTTTTACGTCTCCGTTAACGTCATTGAGTCAGTATATTGCTTTTCTGTGTACGTGTAATATCCATGAACATGAAATGTAAAACACATTTAACTACGCCATCTTAATAATACGAGATTCCGTAAGACATATACAGCATTATTGTTCTTCTTGCCCGGAGATTACCAAACCCTACGATTTCATGCTCAATACTTTTATATGGAAATTTGTGAACAAAACTTTAAGTTGAGGATGAAACCATACTAAAAATATGTATCGTAATCTCGGGGTCTGTAGTAAGTTGGTAATGATTAGAAACGAATAAACTATGGAAGCGTGTTTCTGCCAACAGATACGTGGACTACATGCTGTTGATGACGTACAACTACCACGGTCTGTGGGAGAAGAACGTCGGCCACCACAGTACCATCGTCCCCAGCAAGGTCGACGTAGGCGCCAGGAGACAGCTATGTCAGGTGCTGTAGGATACCATAGCTGTATATGTACATTCAATGCATTTACTAGTATATAATGGTAAAAACAAGTAATCTAATAATAATTCCCGACGCTGAAGTCCTGAAATATCCACGTAGTGCAAAACTTTGCGGTTGGATTCTCAATCCCGACAGAATTAAAAGTAATAGTATTTATTATATTAGACGGATCCAGGGTGGGGGTGGGGAGTGGAGGCTCACAAGGCTTGCGCCCCCTATAGAATTGGTAAATTATGTTTAATAGACATATATTTTGTATTATGGTTGGGTTATAACACTTGATATTGACAAAGCTTTAGACATGTATGCTGAAAGGCATCCTAGAAGGCTGTTAACTACAGTTCTATATCATAAAAATGAAGTAAAATAATCACTAAAAGTATGAGCTCCCCTCTACAAATTACAATTTGAGCCCCCTCTAAATTGAAAGTCTTGATCCGCCCATGTAGTTGGTACTTTATATGCAATAATAGATATGTGCAATAATAGATATCTTGAAAAAACCCACCAGAATGTTTTGTCCGTTAATATGATTCAACATATTTGTATTTCTCGTGGTACTTATTTTCTTTGACCTTTCTCTTTCATTTAATTTTATTTGATCAATTGTAGACTCTACTATCATTATTATTTGACTTTTATTTAGAGTATCTTGTCTTGAGGCTATCATTTCTTTTGATAAGTATGGGTCTTGGAGTAGTCTAGAACGTACAGTTGACTTCTCTCAAAATTAAGGTGCATGCATGCATGCATGTACATATATATTATTGCATGAAGAAAAGTCGTTGTAAAATCAGCCCTCTACCAAATAATATAGCGCCTCTATCTTCGTAATAATGCTTAAAACGTGAAATTTTGTCATCTGATTGATAAATAATGACTAATAGTTTTTGAAGTTGTTTTCTTCACTCTGATGTCTTTTTGATGTCATTTCCTGTATTTTCCTGTTAAGAGCTACACATACAATCTAGGGCGTAGCTAAGGCAAAATTAAAGATGCGTACTCAAGGCACGAAGTGACCTGATCGAGCTTTCTAGAGTTGTATATATGAGAGGATGGTCATTCAAAACTGTCCTGTGTAGCGTTTCTCGAAGCTTTCATAAGGACTCTCTTCTTATACTAGTACATGTCGACCGGGCACTTACGAGAGCGCTATGGTCTCATAGCGGATATAAGAGCTTCGAGAAACGATACCCTTGCACAGTGTATCTATACAGTGGAGCATATATACGCTGTTGTATATCATTATTAATAACTGTAGAAATGGTCCATCCACATTTAAAAAAAGGCAGATCATACTAACATGTGTACTTTTGCAGAAGAAGACATTTTAATATTTAATTTCATAGAGCATAGCTGTTATAAATATTCTTTATCATTTCCGAGAATGGAACCCAATGAATTACTTGGCCACGATCCTCAAGTGATAGTGCTACGATGATCTGAAACAACGTCTGAGATGCTCATTCTTGAAGCCACTCTGAGGTGTTTTTGTTGTTTGTTTGTGTTTGTTTGCGTTATATGTGGTCGTGTTACAGCGTTGGACGGTGGAGTTTTGGAAGAAGCAGGGTGTTCCCAACAGAAAACTGATTCTAGGTCTGGCCACCTATGGGATGAGCTACACACTGCTGCACGACTACGAGTGGCAGGTGGGGGCTAACGCCACCGGAGGCGGAGAACCGGGCCGCATGACCCACGAGAAAGGGATCCTGGCGTACTACGAGGTAATACCATTTACCATCCTCGAAACTCAGGACATAATGACTACTTAGCATCAATGTTAAGTTTGGCCGGTGTTTAGAGGATGACCGTATACACACACGACTTCAGTAGACTTCAAAGTAAAACCTTTATGAAGTGAGACTTTATTTAGAGCAACATTTTAAACCCCGTTCACATGCATACATGTGCATACCTGCGTGTTTGTTTGCATATGTGCAAATTTACATACAGGACTAAATTTGGTTTGCATGAACTGGGAATAAGAATTATATTGGGTGATAAATATGTGTCTTTTAAAATAAAATGTGTCAACACTCGTTGATAAAAGTAACAAACATCTTCGACAGAGATTCGAATTTATGTTACTTTTACAACTCGTATTAATATATATTTCATATCAAAAGACTCAATGGCGAGCTTGTCGATTTATCACATGACTGTTATTGGTAAAAAAAATATTTTTAGATGAAACAACAAATTAAAATGAAACAACTTATGTGCGAGTAACCAAAGTACATACTTTGGAATATGAAGTGTAAGTATAGGTTTATGTTTTGTCAGATCTGTGAGCTTCTGAAGAGAGGCTGGACCAAGGAATGGATACCGGAGCAGCAGTCTCCGTTCGCCCACGGTCAGGGCCAGTGGGTGGGGTACGACGACCTCCGGAGCATAACAGAGAAGGTACAGGATACCACTTTGGACATTCTCCGTTGTTAAGTTAATTAATAAGACTCAATTCATATGGAAAAAACGGCTACTGTCCCTTAATTACTACATTTCTTTGTAGGAAATAATAACTGATTTCATTGGTATACTGTTGAAAGTCATCACTAGCATCTAGCCACCCGTACGTGGTGATACGATTCTATTATCCTGTTACTTTATCATGAACTTAATTACTGTGTCTATGTACCCTAGGCCAAGTACCTCAACTCTGAACAGCTCGGGGGAGCCTTTATTTGGTCTGTAGAGATGGACGACTTCACTGGAAAGGGCTGCGGACAAGGCAGATATCCGTTACTGCGGAGGATATCCGAGATCATCCGTCCAAGAGGCGGTGTCCCTATCACACCGCCAACCAGAGCGCCCCCTATATCGGTCAGACCAACTACTAGTATTAGACCTTCCGTGCCAACTGTGCGACCTCCAGTAACTGAGCGACCTCCGCCAATTGTGCGACCTCCAGTAACTGAGCGACCTCCGCCAACTGTGCGACCTCCAGTAACTGAGCGACCTCCGCCAACTGTGCGACCTCCAGTAACTGAGCGACCTCCGCCAATTGTGCGACAACGTCCAGAACCATATCCACCTGGTACGTTGCAGCGAATATGTTTTTAATTAAATAATTTAAAAGCCAGTAACGTCAATGGGGAATTGCATACAATTTTAAAACACGTACATGCACATGCTATAAACCACCAAATCAAATCCCATAGGCGACAGTGTTAACGTATTTATGCATAACTACTGATTCAGTCATTCAAATACCACAAAACAACCTACCTTGCAAAGATCAGTTCCCCAGCAATGTAGAAATCAAATAAAAAACACAGGAATAGGCATGACGTCACCGCGTGTTTGGAGTGAATATATTGTGTAAACTTCAACTATCATAAAGACCACACAAAATAACAAATCAGGATCTCATGTAGTTCACATTTAATGTTTTTAATCGGCTGGGGACTATACTTGTCAAATACAGTGGAATTACCATCTTAGCATCTATCAGCTGTTTATAACCAATCCAGGGCCAGAAATCCCATCTCTGCAATCGTATGTGCGGGCGGCAAATTCATGTACGGGCGGCAAATTCAAATAATTTAGTGGTTTATAACCTATATGTGTGTACCTTGGATTTCAGCACCAGGCAGTGGTTATGAAGTATGCAGAGGCTTGGCCAATACCTGGAAGGCCAGCCCCACGGACTGCCACTCGTTCTACCGCTGTGTGGGACAGGGTTCTGTATACGCCTTTACGTGCGGACCCCACATGCAGTTCAGTGAAGCCATACAGGCGTGCGACCACATCTACGACCCAGCCGTCTGCCCACCATACTGAGGACCATATCCCGGCTAGAGATCTATTCCAGGTCTACCATTGGAGTGTGTCTACAAGAAGATGTTTACACGAACCTATCATCTCAGTGTTGCATCGTTCTCTGAGAAAAGGGCATGCTTTTTTTTTATTACACGGGTTTAGTCTTCGCAAACATTGGAGCCGTTCAGTGTCCATTTGTGAAGTTTGTCTCGTTTTTTGTAAGACTTTCTTGAAGAAGTTATGTTTGAAAGCAATGGTGGTTTACTTGGCTTCCGGTGTGGGCGACACTACACAGAGGCCACTACTACGGTGTGTAGTCGCTTGTCCGGTAGGCAAAGTATCCGTCCTAGACTGGCATCGTAATGGAAATGTTTATGGACTTACAATTAATCTTCATTTTAATGAAAACCTTATAGTGTTACGTATAGTCGTCTTACACATCGACACGCTAACCTAGAGATGGCCATACTATACTTGCCTTTACGAGCTGTGCATAGAGGCCAACTAGCATGTATGCAATCTAATTGTAATTAAAATGTCAAATAAAAGATTTGGTTTATGAATGTTACAATTATTGTGTATGGTATTTGCCTGCTTATTATGACAATATGCAACTAGCAGCAACAAGTTTATAGCAACACCAAGGCCCGTATTCTCGAAACTTTTAAAGAAGTTCGTTTACAACTACTAGCAATGTGCCTAGCTGGTTTTCTGCTTATGTTAAATTTTGAAGAGAACTTTTATAACTAAGAATTCTTATCGGGCCCACGTGTCTTTCCATGCAGATGCACGAGAGGCGTATGTCACCTCCAGGCGTGAGCTATGAATTATTTGTGAAACTGTTCCAATTCATGTCTTTAACACGATGACGCCATTCCATGCTCAAGCGATCGCAGATCACATCCGGGTCGTAACAAGGGCAGCAAGTCACAATAGCATTCCTTATCGTACTCGAGAAGCTGAAACTTGTAACACCGTGTCCCCGCCTCGATCTCACTTCCTACTCGCAAACATCCCTCCCCTGCCCACGGCTATTTACAGGTCAAAGTGCACCAGTCAGAGGTCACGTGGTAATCTTTCCCCGAGCAGAAGACATCAACATGGCAGATTTCTCGGCAGTATCGCTGTGGATAAAGATTTGTATGTTATTAATTCCACTTAGTGGATTAGTTCATCTGATCGGATTTTCTTCCCCGTACTGGACGAACACACCGTTAACATACAATGGGTTGTGGAAGTTCTGCACCAAGTACTTGTCTGTGTGCTACGATTTGGTCGGCGATACAAAGACCAGAGGTAAGTGAAGAATTAATTTTATCACACACACGTACATATTCATAATTGATAGTAAATATCGCTAGACTCAATCCAGCAGCAAGCGGTCCTATCATGGATAATGTTTGGAACGGAACCTGGATAAAACCACTGCTTGCATAACAGTAATGTTAAGCTTATCACATCACACATACACACCTACATTACCAATGTAATGCCTTATTGCTACATGGATTCCATACAGCGGTAACCCCTGTATTGGATAATGTTTGGAACGATACCTGAATAAAACCCCAAGAATGCTTGTATATAGCTGTCACAGCGATGGCAATCTATTGCCAGCTCTCCAACCCTGGGGTAATTGTTTTTGAACCTACCTATTTTCTTTCACGTAGACGACATCTACACTACCCTAGTAGTAGTAAGTAATTACATGCCTATTAAACATGATATCTCTACAATCTTTTAGCATACCAATCGATATGTAGATTTAATTTAATAACAGAACACCTTCAGCGTGTGTTGTAATCAAAAGGATATGTGTGATATCAATTAAAGGGACCCATCCCAAAGAAAAACATCGACGTGACGAGAAAGCACATATAAAAAAAGCTCCTTTTTCTTCTTCTTCCTTTTCTTCTCAAAATAGCTGGTTGATAGGTATCTTACTATTTAAATGAACTATGCCTTTAGAAAACTATGTATATAGTTAATTAATACAAGTTCATGTCGACGTCAGTCGAGTACTAACTATAACTTATACATGGACACATTGAATTGCTTGCAATTTGTATAGAACACCTGGATATAGCTTCACATCCCCATAGAAGATTTATAAACTTGAGATGAAGTTTGATGGGAGCGCATATTCTTGGCCTAATTAGCATGGCTGTTTATCCTCCAACTACTAGTAATTAGCTGGGTAATTAATTCCCAATCCTGATTTCTACCGTATGCAAATAGGGAGAGAGAATATCGCATTAAACACGCTTGATATCTTGCTAAGTACATGGACATGAACAAAGCGATTAGTGGCGAGTTGAGGAAGTACTAGTGACGTGATGATATGAACACACTCATCACCAGCGCGTGGTGCCCCGAGGTAGAATAACACGTACTCCGGAACCGGATGTTCACCCATGTGGTCTTACGCGTATAGTGGTCATCATTGCACAAGACTACGATAATGCACTAGAAATAGTTCATTTGTTGTGTAACTTTTAAACATTACATTACTTTTTCATCACACATTCCACTAAAGCAATAAACAATTGAACTAATCACTTTTAGTAAAACTATTGCATGCATTTTTATAATCTTAAAAGGCATTCATAAAGCGACTGATTAAATATTTTGACTTTCATTTCGGTTTATATTTTGGCTTTTCTTCAAGTAAGTTGGTATTAATTGAATATAACATTATTTGAGACATATAAATCCATGCAGGTTACTTTGTTAAAAACATGATACCCCATAGATGTATGTCATTTACAATGGAATGCATGTTTGCTCTACCATATTTTAACATAGTCGAGCACAAAGACATATTACAGTAACATGGTGTACATGCATTATACATTAATTCATGTGTAGGAAGGCTGTTCTATGCTGTGCTATGCTATATACTATGTTGTATGCTACAGTGATATCACATTCTTAGTGCGTGCCGCCGGACATAATTAACCTTGGCTAACTGATGCCTTTCTTGTATAATTGCTCTACTTATCTCTTTAAAGCGTGCATTCCTCAGTGCAGCATGGTCAATTTGTCTTCTCTACAGTTCAGTCAGTCAATGTGTAGGCAATCAAGGTATGGTCAGTCCCGAATGCTAATTGAACAAGCAAGCAATTAATACACGATTTACGGAAGATGCATGGTAATTATAATACTTTCGAAAACTCGGGGAAAATTGAAGTTCAAAATGTACAAGACAGACAGACAAGTGCAGCGGTCACGGATGGCTCATCAACTCTTTGGGGAACGAGCTTTGATAGCGGAAGTCAACGGTGTTTAGAAAAGCCCCAGAATGTTATCAACATACCGCCATACCGCTGTGAATTCAACGTACCATTGGCAGCACTGATCGAGCTATCACTTTTCAAGCTAACCTTTCTCAAGATTGCCTCCAACGAAATCACGAATCTAGAAATCGTACTTGACGTAGGCTATTCTGTAAAGTGTCTACATTGATGATGAAGAAGTCCAAACACGAAATGCGCGCTAGCCACAGTGTGTATACTACTGTTTGTTATTATAATGTCCCCAACCAGTGGTGACACCTATTCGTAATCTCTTCTGCATGTCAGGTATTCTATCCTCCAGGCTACAATCCAACTACAGGTGTACGTCAAATTCAAACAGTTTTGTGGTATACTCAGTTTAATTACTTTAGCATAATTATATGCATTTCTTGCATCACAATAATGTATGAATCAATGTTCAGACACTGACACATTTTAACAGATCTATCAAGGCGGGGCTTGTATGACTCGGGCTTGAGTCATGCGAGGACTGTACTGACAGAACATACTGTTTGACTGTGGGAGTGAAATGGACATCTGACAGACTGATTACTCACCGAGGACTGGACTGAACTATGACATGCTATAGTACTTTAGTATACTACACTCAGCTATTTACGCCGTCTGTGCTAGAATTATCATGAGGTAGAATAATGAATAATAACAACGCCTGCTCATTTTAAGTTCATCAATATAATAACTGGAGCATCTTATAACCAACGCTAAATTCGTCTACAAATATACGTAGTTAATTAACTGAAATGTGTATATATATATCAACTGAAGTGAAAACATTTACTTCAGTTATTTCTCACCATGATTTGTAAAGTATGATGATCTATGTACTATGAACCCAACTCGCTATGTACATGTCATGAAAGCCAACTTGCAATTAGTGTCATGATCTGCATAGCGTATAGTGGTTGAATCTGAAGCTATCCCACTATACACATCTAAACCGTCATATCAACATTGCCAGACAAGTACGAGGAATGGATAGACCTCCGTTGAACCCAGCGTTGTAAATAATGACATATAAAATCAGGTCGGTTACAATTGAAATGTATTTTCTTAACTCAGCAATCAGATGGCGTTATTGATACAGAGGAGTTGCATGTTTGGGTTCTGACCGCGGCGCATGTTGGAGTTGATCCCTAGCACTGCTTGACATGCCTGGCAATGATATGAACCTTGACCTTTAGTCCAAAATCCAGGTAAAACCTTATTTGACGTCCAGTATTTGACATGAGATAACAAATACACAAGTCACTAGTTTGCCCCAATGTACAGTTGCCAAAGAAAACAGTTCTACCGACTCAGTATTGATGACACTATTGTAAATATCCTAATTGCCATTGTTTTTTTCTCTCGTTATTTAAATTTATGTCCTCAATTAATATTAATTCTTTAGCCTACATTGTTTCGATTCATGAAAATAATGCTTTGCTCAATTTGTTTATTTATTGCTTTAATGTGCGTGCTTACAACGTAACTTAGACACGGATACATTCACACTCGCACGCACGCACAAACACACACACACACACACACACACACACACGCACACACACACTCACACACACACACACACACACACACACACACAGACACACACACACACACACACACACACACACACACACACACACAC